>WWET01002286.1:188993-211474 GCA_011038615.1 Limnodynastes dumerilii
CGCCGGCTGAAGTTAGGGTAGCCTTCAGCCGGCGTAAGGAAGGGGCCATACGCCCGCACAGGGGGAGTGCGTAGGTCTGGATCAGTCCCTTCCTTACCTGTGGAACGCATCCTGGCTATTCAATCAGAACCACCCCTGATAGAAAAAAAACAAAAACTGTCTCCATATGAGATACTGTTTGCGGGACCAACAAAAAGAGGTTGTTATTTTCCACAGCAACTGTAGCATAATCATACAGATTTAACAGGATATATGCAACAGTTACAGAAAATGTTAACTAATATAAATTTCCAAGTTTTTCTTCCATTCCAGACCCAACCAGTCTAGAGAGATCCCACAAGCAGGAAACTGGGTGTATGTACAAAGACACATGAGGAAAGCTCTGGAACCTTGATTTGATGATTCATTCCAGGTTCTGTTAACAACACCCACGTCTGTCAAGCTTTAAGGACACAGCTTGTGCATACACGCTTCACACTGCAAGAAACTCAAAGTATCCTTGAAAAATGAATGCTCCTCAGTTCCAAACCTGGCAGGGGACTGTGGACAGTTTTATTGGCATTTGGGGGATTTGTAACAACAGGCCTTGATTTATGAGGGGTTCTCTCTCAGCTAGTTCCCATGGCCCAGGCTACCTAAACCAGACTCATTTATATATAATCTGTGCGAAAAAAAAAAAAAAAAAAAAGCTTTTAAATTGTTACCTTTTGGTTCTTAAAGAAGCTGGTGAAAACATAAAACATTTAGGTATGTAGGAGAAGAACTACAAATGATTAAAAAGGAATTAGTACAACATAGTGACTGGAGGGTACTGTCTAACCTTAACCACCCAGTTTGGGATGCAGTGTTGCACATTCTTTTCTAATGATGAAGATAACCCTGTAGCAGAAATAAATAAACATCTAGATAACATTACAAGTCTAAAAGAAGAATTTAAAGAGGAACATAACAACTCAAATCGGTTATTTAAAGGTCTGGACTTTTCATGGTTAAATCCAACAAATTGGTTCAAAATTTTGGTAGGATGGATTTCAGGAATTTTGGCCATAATACTGTTTAAGATATTTTGGTAGCTGAGAACAAAAATATGTAAAAGAACTAAGAACATGGGGCCTGATCCAGAACAACGCTTTGGAGTGAATTTACGCGTGGCGGAGACGTAAAATCGCGTATTTGTAAGTACAGCGCATGCGCACCATTGAAAATACGCTCAATAGCGTAGCGTAATTGTGAACGTATGGGCCATTCACGTATGTGTCACGTAAATACTTACGTGCGGGCTTGCCAATTTTACGTGCGTCCAAAATACGTCTGAAATACGTGAAGTAGGGGGGGTTGTATTTAAAGTGTACAGTATGGGCGTGCTTAGATGCGTAAATTCGTCTAGCCCATACGTACGTGTGCATATGAGTGTGGTTACGTTGGAAAAAGTTAAGGTAGGGTTTGGAAAGCGTGTCTTGACAAAATACGTACGTTCAAGGGGTGTACCGAGGGGAGTGTAACGAATTTATGCACACGAAAATACGCTATGCGAATAAACGTACGGCAAACGTAGTTCTGGATCTACCCCATGATTACCAAGGAGACTAAGAAATTAACAAATTCAGGTGTGCTGAATGCCAAAAGAAAAATCCAGAGAAACTTAAAACTACTTAATCTACTGCTCTCACTCCCTCTATAAAAAGAAGCAAGCTTTGTTAGGGGAAGAATCGCGGGTTTGAATTCCAGGCTGGTACACTGAATGAGGTTTCCCCATCTTTGGTTATCCTCAAAAGGAGGGTGCCTTTGGGTGAAGTAGGTGAATCCTGCCAAGCCTGCACCTCATTCCCTTAGGCCCTATGGAGATAATAGGATATATGTAGATAAAATGTTATCAAAAGGAGGGTTTGTGAGAGTAAATATATACTCAGATATAAGATGATTAAATTGTATGTATTGCTTTAAAGAATGTATTGCTTTAAAAATGAAAAGTAACACCTTGGCTTGAGCTGGAAAGCAAATGTCAAGAGGATGCACTCAATCACAGGTATTTCGCAGAACAATAGGAAAGCTAAAAATTGATGAGGTGGCTACGTGTGAGATACAGACGGATAACACCTCCATGCAATTTTGATGCCGAGAACTGATAAAGAAAAATAAGCTTAGAATGCGAGACGCGAAGCTTATATAAACCACAAAATGATTCAATAACATAAACAAAGTTTTATTGGCTTATTAGGGGCCAACCCCTCATTTTTATTTGTATGTAATAATCTAATTTGAGAATAGAGCTGAATATTATACTGACTCTTGTGTCCGTGCGATTTCTTTATTCTCGACCGGTTGCTGACTTCAGAATAACTAAGGTGGTTATTTAAGAGGGGTGTCTTAGACCCCCAACCTATAACCCTTACAACGCACACAGTGTGAGTATAACAAACACATCACGCTACATCCTCATCTAAAGACTCTGTATGTTCATGATGCTCCAAATGGGGTGGGGGGTTAATTTACTCAGCTGGAAACTAGTGCCTCCGAGCATACTCAGTAGAAAATTTCACTGAAATGCGTTATGTGAGCTGGAGCACTGAACACTTTTACCATACAACCTGACTGCTCCATTGTGTGATATATTACACTTCCTCTTATGCATCTAACTCAATGGGCCTGATCCAGCGCTACGAAAATTCGCACGACGAGCGTATGCGAACGTTCGCTCGGGCGTATCAAGCTACACGCCCCTAACACTCCCATAGTAAAGTCACCGCTTACGGCGGCTATACCCTACACTGGGTACGCCCGTCGGCCGTACGAAAATTCGCACAAAATACGCTAAGAAAATACGCTTAGCACGCCCATACTGTACAATTTAAATGACTAACCCTGCCTCCCTGTAGTAAAACGGGCGGCCAGCCGACCATCGTAAAAAAAATACGCCCAGCGAGCGAAAATTTCGCTCACGATACGCCCGCTATTCGCTCATGACGCTCGGGCGACCGGAAGCTGTCATACTGGGCATGCGCGTTGCGAATTTTTACCCGAAAATTCGCATACGCTCGTCGTACGCTCGCTAGCGATCGTTGCTCTGGATCAGGCCCAATGTCCTATAGTTGTAAGCTTGCGAGCAGGGCTCTCTTACCCACCCTATCTGTCTGTAATTACCCAGTCTTTATAACGATTATATATAGTTGTAAAGTACTACGTTATATGATGGCGCCATTGATAAATCTGTAAATAAAATCACCAAAATTGGTTTTACACTGCGCTGTGATGGTTTTTCACTCCAGTTCAAGTGAAACTGGACCTTAAAATAGCCTTTTGCAATATGGCCACATCTTGGTCCTGATTTCCTGTTTGTCTCTATAAAAGGCAGTCATTATTGCAGTTGTTATTGTGATAGATACTTTCACTGAGCTGTATCCTTGTTTTTGTCAGTTATGGCTTCACTTGTTGCATACTTTCACAGAACCTGTCTCTGCCCTTTAGTTTGAAATGATTCAAAAGTTTTAATCTCTGGATTTTGCTTATTTCAAAAGCGTGGTTGGTTTTAGGAATGATCTGGCTCTTGGACTTCAATGTGTAATATATGTAACAATGTGACAAGGTGCATCTTACTATTGTGCCCATCCTACTAAGGAGAGAGGGTAGAATTTCTGAAAAGGTATGTAAAGCCCATAGTCACAGTCAGATCCAGTACAATAGAGGGTAACCAGAAAACTTCCTTCACGCAGAAACAAGGGGCCTGATCCTGAACTTCGCCGATGCGCTGTGCTTACTAAAGCACAGCGTATCGGCATTTACTTACCCCGACACTCCCCCTGTGCGGGCGTGTGGCCCCTTCTTTACGCCGGCTGAAGGCTACCCTAACTTCAGCCAGCGTAAGGCAGGGGCCATCCTACCCTAACTTCAGCCGGCCTGCTTCGGCCTAAGCAAGGGAAAATATACTCACACAGGAGCATTTGGCCGCAAACCCGTCCCTCACTCTCATTAAACTACCTCCCCCTGCCCACCTACACTAACCTGAACGTAGGGACACTGGGGGACGTCCCCTCCAGCGTCCCTACGGCGCTGCTACGGACGCCCGATCCACAATCAGGCGTTGCCGTAGCAACGCCGGGCAACATCTGCCCGGCGCATGCGCAGATCGGCTGAAAAGGCGTAGTTCAGGATCAGACCTAAAAGGTCTTCAAATGGGTTTGCTTATACATAAATAAAATAGAAGTCTTGGCCAGTAAAGTCTGGCCCAGCGAGGAAGGTTCCTGTCAGTGAGGAATGTTGCCTCTCTGTCACAATAGTCTGAAATACTTTCATATTAGATGGAAAAAGGCAGATTACATTATAGTGCAGGTAATTATACTGTTGACTGCTTACCAAGTTTGTTATGAAGAGGGTGATAGGTTGTGAGTCTGGGGATGATGCTGTGAATTCCATGGTAGAGTAAAGATGAAGTAAAGCTTTAGAATTATCCAATGTAACCTCTGATTTATTCACAGTTAGGTTTATCTTGTAATCCTGCAATCCTGGTGGAAGCTGAAAGTAACATATGACAGTAGAATAATGAGTATATCAAGATGCCAGACCCCAAGGGAACACTTCTTCTCAATAGTATCTGTCAGTCTTTCGCTCGGTGTCCCCTGTGGGCCTGGCTTAGTGCTCCTTGTGGTGCACAAAGGCAAATGCAGGAAGTGACATATAGATCTTCTCTCTATTGGGTATCATTACATCCCAGAGTGTCAGTGAGGAGCTGGCATGGGGAAAGGGGGCATCAAAATGTATCTTTAACCCCAGGTACCTGGGATAAAGTTATGCCATTAGTCAATTGTCATCCATTAGTCTGCATTTTAGAAAGCAGCAGAGATGCAACTACTGGAAAAGAGTAATCTGCCGAGAACTAAGTGTTTAACCTTACGTTTTCTTTAATCCTTTCCTTACCCTAATCCTTTTTTCCAGCAACTTAATCCTAACCTTCCCCTTTTTTTAGCCTTATCCCTATTGTTCCATGCTCCGCAGCCTAACCCTAATCATCTTTGCCCCCAGGGCCAGATTAACAATGGGGCTAATGGAACTACAGCCCCAGGCCTTCATCTGAAAATAGGCCCCCACACACTGTAGATCTCCAGGCCTTCCACTGCAGTGCATAAGGATGAATGTAAGGGATTGACATTTTCCTCCAAAGCATTCTATATAGTATGGTTCCTTAAACATTTTAAGCCCCAAGCCCACATGGCCCTCAATCTGGCCCTGTATGCCCCACAGCCTAAACCTAACCTTCCCCTTAAGTCCTAACCCTAAGCTTTTCAAACAGTAGATTTTGGGAAAGGTTTAACTGAGCACAATTGTAGCTCTCAACATGGTTTTGCCAAGGTGCAGATTTGCTCCTTTTTTGCTGTTATTCCAAACTCATTTCCAATTTGTGCAAAACATACAGACTTTAATTAAAACAAAATATGACTAACCTATAACTGAATAAGAGCTATACAGCAATGCATAAAGACAGAGGAAGTGCTTACCTCTGGAATGTTGTCACTTAGTACTGACACAGACATTGCCCCTGAATTCTCAATCTGAGGGGGGTAAAAAAAAGGTGTTATTCCTGGTTATACTATTAGTGATATTAATATAATAGGTATCTAATTGAGAGCAACTTGGGAGGCATAAGGAAGGAAGAATTCTCTCTAACATCACTATAATTTAACTCTAATATCAATATTCAAATAAAGTCAAATCTGGTACCATCACTTTTATAATAAATACAACATATTGATTATTTGTTATGCACAACACAGTGTCATTTTGAGAAATGTGGTTCTAATTAATGGAGATAATTAGTAAATTTTGGATAGTGATATTCCAAGCAGAATTAAGGGATAAGCATGGATTTATATTATTAAAATGAATTAGAGAAGTGTAAAAACACAAAATTGTATGACGTACATCATCCTCCCCAGTCAGGAGATTAAATGCCCCTTCTTCTTGAAATACAGTGAAGACATATCCGAGAAAAGTCGATGTCAGAATAAACGATGTTGTTTCCGGATAAGACGGCAACACAAAGGAGTTTGTAGCGTTTGTACCATTCTCAGATGGATTGATGACGTTTTCTCCTTCCAATACTTCCACCTTTAAAATAAATATCTAAAACGTTTTTTTTCCTTCACTCTGAATAACATTTATTTCATAGTGGGGGAAATGATTTTCTTTCTGTATATGATGATGATGATGATGATTATTAATTATAATAATAGTAGTAATAATAATAATAATAATAATAATAATAATAATAAATGGGGTAAATGTGCTCTGCAGCTACTCTAAAAGATTTGACTCAGGGCACTTAAGCATGTTGCCCCAGCAACACTGTCATTAATAGTAACAGGCTATACCATTCTGTCTGTAAAATAAAATACAGAAACGACTGTTACACATATTTGCAAATATGATAAGCCATAGAAGAAAAAGAAATCCCTTGCGCTCAGCAAGTCGTGGCGGTCACCAGGTTGGGGTCTCCTAGGTTACCCCAAGAAACAATAGACAAACAGGAATATATCCAGGGACCAGCCTTGATGTGTGATACCTAAAATAGAAAAATGGTATAGTGCAATACCCGGGGTCTGAAATTGGCTTGGTTTCCGGTGAAAATATACTCACCGAGTATCGGAGCTAACAGGCTCAACTGATTAAAACTTATACGTTCTCATTAAGAGATACTTTATTAGAAGGTAATAAAATAATTCCAAGGCTAGGATCAATCCTGTAGCGCTCCACCAGTAGTATGGTGACCGGAGAGATGTTGTTTACCGGCAGCTCCGTAACCACCAATAAATAACCATGCAGCGTTTGGACTTAAACAAGCCTATAGCCCGCTCTACGCGTTTCACGATCAACTGATCGCTTCTTCAGGAGGGAATTATATAGAAGCCAAAGCCGGACAAAAAACCAATTTATAAAGACCGGGGGTAAATAGATCAGGGGAATGGGTCTTAAACACCTCCAGATGGGTTCACACTACCTGTCTGGAGCGATGCAGTATTTTCACATTTAACAGATCTTAAAAACTTATATTAAGTATTCGAAAAAAATAAAAATAAATTTTCTATAAACATACCAGAGTTTGTTAATGGTTTTTGTAACAGTGACCTAATATTGAATAAAATATATTTATCATAGATGTTAGTATGTCTACAATAATCAATTATTAAACAGATTCAATCGGCTGTTATATGGATTCAGAAAGCTGTTATACGGATTAGATTTATCACATTAAAGAGATTTTTTATATATTAAAAAATAATAATATATACCATAGATAAGGATATTAAAATTAATTATTGGAGATGTATATATATCGAGTCATCAGAATGTCAGGACTAGGGGTATAAATAACAGCTTAATGGAAATTTTCCCAAATTACTAATTTCTGTGTGATGATTATTTATTTAGTTTAATTCTAAGAATGGGCTCCAGAGGTGATCGCAGTTGGGCAATTCATGCACCACATGAAGAAGTGAGTTGCTTGTACCCTATTTCATAGCCCTGTTGGCGTCCTTGCTTAAATGGTTTCGTAGGCTGTGTTGTTTCTGTACCAATCCTTTGCCATGGAGACAGTAAAGCATATTTTGGTCAGCGGTTTATGGGTGGCAAGTTTTAACGTTTCCTAGTAAGGCTAGTATGCCTTATAATTGTGTCTACACCCTTATGTGTGGACAACTGAGCAAACTTCTAATTAATCATTTTGTGTCTGGGCAGAAGGGGTTATAGTAATTGATGCTTTTGATGTCATCCAATAAATGTATTTCTCACTTCTGAATCAGTTATTATAATAACTGACAATGACCGATTATTTGCCTCACAGTGCTGAGGTTACATAGTTACATAGTTGATGAGGTTGAAAAAAGGCAACAGTCCATCAAGTTCAACCTATTTTGGATCTCCTGCGATCCCTATCTTTATATTTGAAGTTAATCCATATGAAGCAACCTCCAAACTGTTGCAATCATAATAAATAAATACATTTCTCCCTGGCTCCACTACTGTCCTTTATTTAAATTAGCGGTCCTGGTAACCCTGGATGTCCTTTTCTGCTAAAAATGTATCTAATCCTTTCTTAAACATTTCAAGTGAATCTGCCATCACAACCTTTTCTGGCAGTGAATTCCACATCCTGACTGCCCTTACTGTGAAGAACCCTTTCCTTTGCTGGTTGTGACACTTATTTTCCTCTAACCTTAGTGGGTGCCCCCGTGTCCTGTGTACAGTCCTTGGGGTAAAAATTTCCTTTGAAAGTTCTCTGTATTGACCCATGATGTATTTGTATATATTGATCATATCTCCTCTTAGATGCCTCTTTTCTAAAGTAAACATGTCTAAACTGGCTTTATCAATTTTGTCGCCCTTCTCTGAACCCTTTCTAGTTCCAAAATGTATTTTCTATGGATTGGTGCCCAGAACTGAACTGCATATTCGAGATGAGGCCTTACCAATGATTTATATAGTGGCAAATTTACAGTCTTCCCTTGCATCTATGCCCCTTTTTATGCATGCTAATACTTTATTGGCCCCTGCAGCTGCTGCTTGGCATTGAGCACTATTGCTAAGTCTATTGTCCATGGGCACTCCCACATCCTTCTCCATTAAAGATTCTCCTAAATTTACCCCATTTAATTTATAGATTGCATGCTTGTTTTTGATCCCTAAATGCATAATCTTACATTTATCAATGTTAAATCTCATCTTCCATTTGGCCGCCCAATCCTCCAGTTTACTCAAGTCCCTCTGAAAAGACGCTACATCTTGCTCAGATTCTATTACCTTACATAGTTTAGTGTCATCTGCAAAAATGGAAAACTTGCCCTCTAAACCATCACCAAGGTCAATAATAAAAATATTAAAAAGGACTGGTCCCAGCACACAACCTTGAGGTACACCGCTTAAAACTTTTGACCAATTAGAATAAGTTCCATTTATCACAACTCTCTGTTCCCTATTCTCCAACCAGTTTTTGATCCAAATACAAATGTTGTTATATAGACCCAGTTCCCTTATTTTGTGGACCAATCTATTGTGTGGCACCGTATCAAAGGCTTTTGCAAAATCTAAGTAGACCACATCCACTGCACTACCCTGGTCTAAGTTCAAACTAACTCTCATAGAAGCTAATTAGGTACACAACTCTCCCTATTCTCCAACCAGTTTTTGATCCAAATACAAATGTTGTTATATAGACCCAGTTCCCTTATTTTGTGGACCAATCTATTGTGTGGCACCGTATCAAAGGCTTTTGCAAAATCTAAGTAGACCACATCCCATCCACTACCCTGGTCTAAGTACGAACTAACTTTCTCATAGAAGCTAATTAGGTTAGTTTGGCATGACCTATTTTTCACAAATCCATGCTGATTCCCACTAATAATCTTATTGCTCATCAAGAAATCCTGTATATTATCCCTTAGAATACCTTCCANGGAACAGGACTGGAACACTGGACTGGATCACGAGACTTGGAACAGGACTGGACCACTGGACTGGACCACGAGACAGGAACAGGACTGGAACACTGGACTGGATCACGAGACTTGGAACAGGACTGGACCACTGGACTGGACCACGAGACAGGAACAGGACTGGAACACTGGACTGGATCACGAGACTTGGAACAGGACTGGACCACTGGACTGGACCACGAGACAGGAACAGGACTGGAACACTGGACTGGATCACGAGACTTGGAACAGGACTGGACCACTGGACTGGACCACGAGACAGGAACAGGACTGGAACACTGGACTGGATCACGAGACTTGGAACAGGACTGGACCACTGGACTGGACCACGAGACAGGAACAGGACTGGAACACTGGACTGGATCACGAGACTTGGAACAGGACTGGACCACTGGACTGGACCACGAGACAGGAACAGGACTGGAACACTGGACTGGATCACGAGACTTGGAACAGGACTGGACCACTGGACTGGACCACGAGACAGGAACAGGACTGGAACACTGGACTGGATCACGAGACTTGGAACAGGACTGGACCACTGGACTGGACCCCGAGACTTGGAACAGGACTGGAACACAGGACTGGAACGCAGAACTGGATCGCAGGAGTGGAATGCAGGAGTACCAGGCACCTAGGAGACCTAGTTGTTCTGGCACTGATGGACCAGTGCACAGGGTTTAAATAGTGCGCCCTGTGCACCGATTGGCTGGAGGTCTGGAGAGCAGGAACACCATTGGAGAAGTGCGATCACCTGATCCATCCAAGATGGATCGAAGTACTGCTGGTTTGCCGCCAGAATTCCATGTGAGCAAACGCTGCAGTAATACTGGTAAACAGGCACAGGGCTGTCACTGTTTCAGTGACAGCCTCCGACGGACCGCAGTTGCTGCACAGCGGGAGATGGCAGTTCTCAGGGGGCCAAAGCATAGGTAAGTGCAGCGTCTGCCGTGGGTTGTGATAAGTTCCTCTCTTAAACAAGCATTCTGTACTCAAGGTTATCCACCAAAACTTATTGAATCTGCTTTTCAAGAAGCTCTAACAAGAGAAAGATCAACATTATTAGCTGAACAAACTTGGGATATAAACAAGAAGAATAACACTACATTTGATAATAGCCTTCTTTTCATTACTTAATTCAACTCATGCTCTAGACAGATAAAAAATATTGTTCAAGATAATTTTAGTATTCTTAATTGTGATTCGATTCTAAGAAAATCTCAAGTATTTCCACCTAAGGTGATCTTTAAGAGAGCCCTTAATATAAAAAATGATCTAGTGAAGAGCCACCTCAAAAAAGATGGCAATCAAAATCCTGATGCAATCACCTGGTTACCCCCCAAGCCGTTGGGGTGTTTCAAATGTGGTCGCAATCAGTGTATCACATGTAACTTTATAAATAAAGACCATACATCTTTCTTTGGGCAAGACCAACAACAAAAATATAATATTAAACAATACATCAATTGCAAGAGTTGCTTCGTTGTCTACCTCATCTCATGCCAATGTGGCATGAGATATGTTGGAAAAACAACGAGGAAACTCTGCATTAGATTTCTAGAGCATCGTAGAAATATACTCAAACAGGTTAATACACATTCCCTTTCTAGACATGTGAGATTGGCACACGGGGGAAATATACATTCCATATCAGTTAAGGATATTGAAATGATCAATAATTCCATCAGAGAGGGCGACAGATTCTCTCTCCTATGTAGGAGAGAATCTTATTGGATCTTTAAGCTCAATACACTCCATCCATTCGGTTTAAATGAATCTACTGAGCTAGACCACTAACGTCTATATGTCTATATGTTATATGTGTTGGCTTCATATTGTTGTCTGTTTTTCAATGACTGTACTATTATGGATATAGATATTTACAGTTGATTTACCGTATTTCCCCATGTATAAGACGCACCTTTTTTTAGACCAAAAATAGGTCTAAAAACCAGGTGCGTCTTATACAGGGGATGTAAGGCTGAACTTACCTTTTCAGTCCCTCCAGCGGTCCCTCCGGCAGTTTCAGGCTCTCTCACCCGCAGCTCTGACTCCGTCTGGCTCCCTGGCGGTGCGCGCTGTACACTGACGCTGTGTGACCTGAGGTCATGTAACGTCAGTGTACAGTGGGCACCGCCAGGGAGCCAGCCGGAGTCAAAGCTGCGGGTGAGAGAGCCTGAAACTGCCGGAGGGACCGCTGGAGGGACTGAAAAGGTAAGTTCAGCCTTACATCCCCTGTATAAGACGCACCTGGTTTTTAGACATATTTTTGGTCTAAAAAATGGTGCGTCTTATACATGGGTTTTGGGGTGCCCCTCCCCCCCAAAACCTAGTTTAAAATCTCCTCCAACCTTCTAACCATTCTCTCCCTTAGCAGAATGTCCGGACAAGGCCTTATCTGTGTGGAGATTGCATGTTCTCCCCTTGTCTGCGTGGGTTTCCTCAGGGCGCCCCGGTTTCCTCACACATGCCCAAAAGCATGCTATTAAATTATTTGATTGGTAACAATATCTACCCTAATATGTGTGTGTGGTGGGGAGTATGGCCAGGGCCGTCTTAACAGAATTGTAGGCCCTGGGCAAAGCAATGCAAAGTGGCCCCTACCCACCCATTCACAGGAATAAAAATGTCCACCCAGTATTCCCAAATTATGTCACCCCAACCCCCATCATGTGTCTCCAGCCCCCCAGTTCATCATCATATCTCTCCAGCCTCCCACCATGTGTCTCCAGACCCCCAGTATTCCCAAATCATGTCTCTCCAGCCCCCCATGTATCTCCAGTGCCCCAGATCTCCATTCTGTCTTTCCAGCCCCCCAGTATTGCACAACATATCTCTCCAGCCACCCCCCCGTTCCCTATCATGTCTCTCCAGACCCCCATTTTTCCACAGCATGTCCTTCCATCTCCCCATCATGTCTCATCAGCCCTCCAGTTCCTTATCATGTCTCTCTAGCCCCACGCAGGTCCCTATCATGTCTCTCCAGCCCCCCCCCCGTTCCCTTTAGCTCTCCAGCTCCCCATTAAGTCTTTCCAGCCCCCCAGTATTCCACAGCATGTACCTCCAGTTCCCCATCATGTCTTTCCAGCCCTCCAGTATTCCACAGCATGTCCCTCCAGCTCCCCATCATGTCTCTCTACCTGCCCAGTTCCCTATCATGTCTCTCCAGCCCCCCCCAGTTCCCCATCATGTCTCACCAGTATTACCCATTTGTAACCACTCCAGCCTGTTAATATTTATTAATTTCACTTACCTTAAGAAGTTTTCCCTCCACGGCACGCTGCTGCTCCTCCTCCTCCTTCCTAGTGATGCTGGTGTCACAGGAAGGAGCTCCTATGCATGCAGGAAGTTCCTGCTATCAGCTGCCGGGCAGAACACAGAGCAGCTGATAGCAAACTTCGGCAGCTGAAAGGGGGTTCTATATCAGCTGCACTGTGTAACTGCAGCGGTGGCTGATAGCAGGGAACCTCCTGTCAGCAGAGTGCTGCAGCGGGGAGCGGGTGAAGGGCTGGCGCCTGTCTGCACTGCTTACCTTGCTTAACGCTTCATGCCAGCCCTGGGTTGGAGAGTTCAGTGCCGTTTTTTCTACTGGGCAGTTTGGGCTAGTGCCAAAACTTGGACTGGGCTTTGCTGAAGGGCCCCTTGATGTGATTGCCCAGTGGAAAAGACGGCCCTGAGTATGGCTTCATTAGGGTCAGTGAGTGATAAGTGTTCCCTGTATAATAGATGTAGTGGGGTGGGTTCAGGGGAAGTTTGTGGCAGGGTTGTTTCACAGGAAGGGTGGTTGGGAGGTTTGTTGGAAAGGGCAGAGTAGATGACCTCCTATCTGCCGTCACATGCTATGATAGTTTAAACTTACGTTGAATTCCATTTCAGCATGCACATCTGTCACTGTTGGTATTGGAGATCCAATGTAACGGAGACTCCCGGATTTTCCAAAAGGCAGATTAACTGGACAAAATAATGTGAATTACTGCAGGATGAATACAGCATAAATGTTTAATGATAGGCAGCACCCCTTAAGCATTCAAATGATAATACTGATTTACTCAGAAAGAGTCAGCACAAACCAAACTGCAACAAGTTCACTTCATCAATGTGGTTAGTACACCCAAATCCAATGACTGTTTCAGTATAATAGCCTTCTATCAGTGTATAACCTCTGTTGAATTAATCATTTAAAAATATAGAACGCTAGCCGGTGACGTAAAAACGCTATTTTGTATGTACAGCGCATGCACGTGGCAGATGTTACACCACGTAACTCAGAACATACGTAGCAGCCACGTATCAACAGCATAACTACGAATGAAGGGGCTTGCCAGCTATACGACAACCGTACGCTTTGGAGGCGGTTTGAGGCATTTAAATCGTACAGTATGGGCGTGCTCAGTCACCTACGTGTGTGAAGGCTTTAAGTACATCAGTAGCTACGCTTTGAAAAGTTAAGGTAGGATTGGGCAAGCGCTAAAACACATACGAGTGAGGGGAGTGCACACAAAATACGCTATCGTAAATACAATGAAAAGTAATAGGAACGTAGGTTTGGATCTGGCCAAATGTAGGTAAAGAATAGGAAAGACAGGGGAGTCAGAGGATAGCAGTGAGGAGAGCCACAGGAGCAGGACCAGAGATAGGAACAGCAGGAAAGCAAAGAAGTAGCAGGGAGACCTGGGAGATGTGGGGACAGAGCAAAGAGAAACACAGGAACGGCAGAAGAGCAAAGGATCAATGGAGGGAGTTGAAGCAACGGGGACAGAGTGAAGAGACACAGGAGAGGGGACAAGGTAAGTCATTTTTTTACATTTATTTTTTATATTGTTTTATGTCAGCATTATGAAGGTTTTTCATCTGAAACATATAGGTGTCAGCATGGTACCACCTATAACATTAATATTATATATTTTTTTTAAAACCTATCTACAGTGATACAAGTGATCTTATGGTGTCGTCTGTATCATTGTTGAAGTTGTGATTGTCGTTGCGGTGACTGTAACCGCTTACACAGGCCTCGTATTTTGGCATATCTTTTGACTTACCATCTTTCATACACAACCTTTTATTTACTTCAGAAAGTATGTGGTCCACTGCAGGGCACAGCTGGAACAGAAAAAGAATTTGATATGTAATATTGTAATAGGTTTACATTATATGAGCATCAGGACCTTCATTTCTAGCAAAAAACCTGCCTTTAGTCCATTATCAACTGCACTGGAATGGCATCCCTACCAGTCATGCTCTCCGCCATGCTGCAGGTATTCAAGCTCTCTCTCAAAACACACCTGTTCAGGTTATCCTAACCCTCCTCCACATAACATCCCCATCACTCTCTACCTCTATTGCTTCCTCTTCTTCCCCTCCTCCACCACCCACACCAGCAGTCTACTTCCTCCCCCCTCCTATTGTCTCCTGTTTGTCCACCCCATCCACTTAGTAAGTTAGCTCACTTAAGCAGTGTCCTCCCTCCCAGTGTACTGCTCCTTCTTCACTCCCTCCTTAACTTCATTCCCTCTTGTGCCCTTTGGCAACCTTAACCCTCTCCCCACCTTGTGGCCCAACTCCCACTCGCCCTCTCTACCTCGCACTGTGCTTTTCTCCCCTCCCTGTTCAAGCCTGATCTGTTCAAACTTGAATGCTCACGTCTTGCCTTGCGTTCTGTGCTCTATTTTTATCTTAGTCTCTATTGTACTGTTTATATTGTGTTGTATTGTATTGTTATATTATATAGTATTACTAAATATATTGTATTGTACTGTATTGCTGTTTAGTTCCTGTCCTGTATATCTGTTCTGTATTTTGTTGTGTCTTTTATGGCACTGTTAATATTATTAATAATAATAACAATAATAATAATAGTAATAATAATGTGGCAGCCCTGCAGTGCAGGAGTGAGTATTGGTGATTGCAGGGTGCTATAGGCAGTGTGAGCAATGAGAGCTAGCATGAGGCTGCCAGAAGACAGCCAGCTGGTGCTTGAGGGAGGTTGCCAGGGCAGCAGTCAGCTGACAGGCATGCAGCGATTCTGGAAATATCTAGGACAGTTTCTCAACCTCGGTCCTCAGGGACCCCCTAGCAGTGCATGTTTTCCAGGTGTCACTGCTGGAGCACAGGTGTGTTCAGTACTAACTGTCACATTTTAAAAGCTCCACAGGTGCTGCTCATTATATCACTTGTGATTCTTTAAGGAAACCTAGAAAATATGGACTGTTAGGGGGTCCTGAGGACCGAGGTTGAGAAACACTGATCTAGGAGGTCTGTTAGTTTGGCAGTTGGTCTGTGGTAACAGACAAGAGAAGTGGTGTTGGCGGAGAGCAAAAGTGAAATAGACGGACATAGGGCACCATTTACTAAATGGTGATAACTTCATTTTCAGGAGATAAAGACCGTTTTCACCCGAAAACGGTCTTTATCTCCTGAAAATTAAGGCAACAAATGTACTAATGCAATGATCGCCATGGAAACCATGGTGATCATTAGCATTGCTACACCGTTCGCTAGCCCGCTCTAATGAATGTGGGCGGGCTAATCGCTGAATTTACAAAGTGTCGGCGCAGATTTTAACAATCCGCGCCGATACGTTAAATAACGCATCTCAAGATGGTGTTAGGGTAAGTATTACAGCAGTCCCCCCATATATCCCACTTTTCCTCCCTCTAATAGCTGTTATTAGGTGGAGGAAAAGGGGGTATATATCGGGAGACCGCTGTAATGCAAAACACTAACGAAAATGTACAAAAATAAAAAAATGAAAAAATTTAAAATACATTTTTTACATAGATAATTAATAAATTATTATAAAAAATACTTTAATATAATAATAACCTTAAAAAACCATACAAAATAAACAGATTTTCTTACCTGTCCCGGCGCCGCTTCTGCTTTGGATTCCCACGCATGCGCAGTGTTACTTGCCTTTTGGGACAAAAGTTTCTAAGTCCCGAAAGACAGCTACTGCGCATGCGCGGGAACTAATTCTTCACTCGATCCCGGCGAAAGTCCCGCAGATCATCGTGGGACAGGTAAGACATCGTGGGACCTCGCCGGACAGGTAAGATATATTAAATTTGCCGAAAACAGTTGCAAGACTCGCTGCGAGGTGCAGCGAGCCTTGCACTGAACAATAACGCTCACAGTGAGCGTTGTAATAAATGGACCCCGTAGTGAGATTTTGGACAGTGAAAGCTTAGGCGCAGAGAGAGATCAGCTGTAGTGTTCATGAGAGGAGCAAGAAAAAAAGCAGTTGAGACTGTGGTCAAGTTGGTGGTCCTGATAGTGTGGGAAGATGGTGGAAGCAGGCAGTGACGTGCGATAAAGGTCCTGAGGTAATGGCTGAGGCGGCATAGGAAGCAGGTGGTGGTGAGCGGCAGAGCAGATAACTGGACATCAGACGGAGGAGAGTTGAGACGTAGTGTGACAGGGTGTGAGGTAACAAAACGAGGGAGAGAGCTGAGAGGAGAACGGAGCAGCTGTTCTGGAGACAGTTACTGAAAAAAGAGAAAGGTGTGAAAGAGACAGTGTTAATAAAGTGAAGTTATGAGGTGTTTAAGGAAGATAATAGAAGTGACAAGCCAGCAAAGACAGGTTAAAGGGGAGAAGGTTTAAGGCTCTATTTACTAAAGCTTTAAAAAGTTTATTTTTGGAGAAATGAAGTTATAACTCCAAAAATGAACTTTTTGCTATTTACAAACGCTGCACCGCCATGGAAATCAATAGTTTCCATGGCCATGCAGTCAAACTTCTTCTGTGTTCACCAGCCCGTTGTTTTTAATGGGGCTTGCTATTTACTAACCCTCAGAGCGGAGTTTTATACTGGCGTATTAAAATAACGCCATCTCAGACTGCCGTTCAGATTTCTATTCCAGCAATCTCCTCATATAACCCCCTTTTTCTCCCCCTAATAACATCTATTAACATCTAGAAAAAGGGGTATATATATATATGGGGAGACCGCTGGAATATATGTATACACCAATCACTTAAAATTTTTTTTGAAAATTTAAAAACAATTAAAAAACATCAGAAATAAAAGAAAATAACAGAGTAGCTTTAAATACTTACCAGACCGAAGACGCGTCTGCCCGCAGGTGCCGGTCCCGACATGGAGAGCCTGCACATGCGCAGTGCTTCTCATGCTGGGACTTCATTTTTTTACAAAGTCCCAGCAGAGAGCCACTGCGCATGTGCAGACTCTCCAGACACAGGAAGAAAGCCCGCGATGCCTGAAGAAAGCTCAGATGTCATCGCGGGACAGCCAGTAGAGGGCGAGTATTAGTAAATAGCCTGAACGTAGCTCACAAGTTCTCAGAGAGCCAATTCGAACTGGCCTGAGCTACATTCATGCATTCTTACTAAATAGAGCCCTTAGAGTGAACTTTCTACATTATATTGAGAAGATAACAACTCCTCAGAAAAGACTTTATTATATAAAACACCTACAATTGAAGGACTTTAAGAACTGTTGTGTGTTAGGGGTAATTTCATAGTTATATATGTATTTGATTAGTCTTAGTATTAAATTAGGGGTAATCTAGGGTTAAGTTAGAAATCATAAGAGTGACTCATCTAATAAGTAACTGTAACTTATTACATCTCCATTTCTCAGAATTGTTATTTCATGATTGAAAGTCTTGCTAAATTTGAATAATATTTAATTGATATATTAATGTTAAATTGTAAACTAATATAACTGCTATTATTAGAATAATTTAATGAATATTTTCTTTATTGCCTATTACAAAATTGTAAAAGTTTTCTGCTTATCTTTAAACCAAATTTTAAAAGTAAAATCATTTTTACCAAACGCTAGAGATTCAGAGATGAATAGGATTTAGATCATGGGTCGTTCTAGTTGTATGGAAATTAGGCAAACCATGTCCACTATATTACCCACTGCCTATAATAAAAATACAATTATGTTTTTCTCATTTATCAGTTCACATTTCTAGGTTTTTAAGACAGAATTATGTTTAAAGAAAATTTGATATTTCCTAACTAGAAATGAATTGATTCCCTTTTTTTCCTTTAACATGGCTGACAGATTAAGGCTGTGCACGTACAATTTAGGTTGCTAACAAAAAATGCCACTTTCCTAATACTTACTGTAGATGGTAACATAGTTTTCAGGTTTTTATCCAGAAAATTATTCATCACATTGGGCAAAATTCTGAAAAATGAAGTAGCGGTTACTATGTAGTTTGTGTCAGTCCACAATAATGTAAATCTGTCTAGTTTGTTATTGTGAGATTATTCTTTAGTCTAGAACAGGGAACCCTATCAGGGGATGCAGTCTCCGGCACGAAAATGCTGTTTTCGAAATAGATACAGCCTAAAGCTTATCTTCATTCGAAAATAGCGCTAATTAAATTTCTTTATTAATGAATGAGTAAGTATGTATACCCATTCATTCAGAAACCGCCGCCACAGACCTGCCGCACTGGACTGGACAGGGGCGTATTATCGGGGCGTCTATGGGGAGTAGTAGTCTTTGGGGAGTCTTAGGGTTAGGCTGCAGGGAGGAAACACTTAGTGACAGACTGCGGGGAAGGGATTCTTAGGATCAGACTGCTGGTAGAGGTGTCTTAGGGTCAGGCTTAGTTCAGTCTTAGAGTCAGGTTGTGGGGAAGGGAGTCTTAGGGTTCAGCTACAGGGAAGGGAGTGTTGGGGTCAGGCTTCGGGGAAGGGAGTCTTAGGGTCAGGCTTCGGGGAAGGAAGGGTTAGGATAAATACTCACCTCTTGCCACTGCAGATTCATCTTCAGGATCTTCGATTGCTTTTCTTCATGGGACAAGAGCAATTGATACAAGAGCCAATTTAAAATTGTCTGGTATAAAATGGCCCTTTTCTGAAAGGGTTTCCATGTGGAATACTTAAGGTTGGGTCCTGCTGGTGGTACACATTCCACATGTAGGAGAGCAGTGGGCGTGTCCTGCTCACCTACATATGGAAATGTGAATCACAACATTCGTACAATAGCCTCCGCATCCTTCCAAAAAAGTTAAGGAACACGTTATATAAGTGAAGAGATAGAATTAATTAGCTTAATTCTAGCAATAGACTAATACATAGTTGATGGCTTTTCATCTCTGGGGGTGAGGCATAATGATGCGATTTATGCCACTCACATGCTAATGCCCCGCCTCCTGCCTACCATCTCTAGTGCTACGATCTCTAGTATTTCTAAGGGCGGGGTGGGGTTTGATGACACAAATTATGTAATCCCGCCCCGCTCATCATTAATAAGCTATAACGCGCAGTACTGATAGACAGAGTGGGCAGGACTTGAGGCAGTGATTTATACAAATCACTGCCTCAAGCCCTTTGCAGGAGATTTGCTTGCTCTCTCTGGATACTTGAAGCAATACCTGAATTTCAGGAGCCTCCCAGACATTAACAACCATAGACTAACATTCCAAGACAGAGTAACAGTGTTCAGTAGTAAAAGATATTCTGAAGTACGGGTTTTAACTTACCCTTTTGGTAGATTGGCTTTGACATCAACAAGATGGATTTTACATTCCAGTCTAACTAATTTAGGGCAATTTGCGTCTCCTTTCCCAATGCTGGTGTTTGTAATAATGTCTACTTCTATTCTCAAATCTGTTTTTCCACCCAGGAAACTGTTAAACAAGAGAACAATATTAAGGTTGTAGCAATACCCCCAAATTCTGTAGGTACCCTATTTAAATCCACATCCAGTAAAACACAAGTCTTACCTCTTGCCACTGATATGTATGTTGTTGGACACAAACATTTCGATGCCCATGCCTGACATAAGACTGAGTGCAATCTTGCTGAACTCCAGTTTCACCACTTTTATACTGGAAACGACAGAACACAAAAGGCAATCGCTGCTCTATTATATCTGGATTAGATCCATTGTAGTGATTGGTTGTTAAGTAGTGTCTAAGGACCAGATCCTGAGCTACGCACGCTAATTTTTCTACGCTAGCCCTTGACGTAAAATCGCCAATTTGTATGTTCTTGCGCATGTGCGTGGCAGATGTTGCGAAACTTAACTCTGATCATACGTAACTTCAGCGTAAATATGAATGAAGGGGCGTTTAAATCGTACAGTATGGGCTGGGTTAGGTCGTTATGTACATCAATCCATTACGTACGTATGCACTTATGCTTGAAAAGTGAAGGTGGGGTTTGGCAAATGTAAATCAAGTAAAGTATGTACGAGCGAGGGTAGTGTCTAGGGGAGTGCATAGTACTTACGATGGGGTAGATCCAGAACTCCGCTTGCAATCCATTTACTAGCATAGCGTATTTACACGTGCGTACCTTCTCTACACTCCCCTAGGCACACCCCTTGAATGTACGTTCTTTGACCGATTTCTGCTTTTCAAACCCTACCTTAACTTTTGGCCGCGTAACCGCTATCGTCCGCACACGTACGGATAGGCAACACAGACTTAAGCAGCTAAGCACGCGTAAATTCGCAGAGAAGCGTTGTTCTGGATTTGGGCCAATAGCGTAAATACGCTACACTAACGAATGCAAAAAAAATTAGGTCTGGATCTACCCCTAAGGCATCAGGTAGTGCGTTCTGAGTGATATGGGAGGGACTTTGACTTCATAGTGTTTTTATGGCATATTGTGACATGTGGGAACATTTTGTGGAATATAGGTATGAGCAATATGGGGGCATTTTGTGGCCTGTCCTAGTCTGATAGGTCAGATAGTTCTTAATAGATATCAAGCTGCCATTCACTGAATTAAATAGCACTGGTTTCTGCTTTAATGTAGTTCTAATGAGTTTGAATATTTGTATTCATGCTGTGCCTGTGCCACTTGTCATTTTATTTAGTTATTATTTTACATGGATTTTGTAAAAAAAAAAGAAAAAAAAAAGTCTAATACTAAAATTATAAATAATAGTAGGAAGAACTTATGTGACTCCACTCTCAGTGCGAAGTTCTGGACATTTAAGTGTCCACAACCCTACCTTATGTTCTCCGCACGGATTCATGCAGAAGTGTATACCGTCGGCCACTCTCCATCATCTGCATGTCTGTCCCCGCCCCCTTGCAAGGATTAGGCAAGCAGATCTGGAGTGATGCCCCATTGGATGGAGCTCCTAGCTTACAAAACTTAGTTCCATACGCTAGGCGTTTTGTAGCGTAACATCTGGCGCACTGCCAGAAAAACATCCGCCTTGTGGAAGTCATGTGTCTTTCCTAATTCAGGATCACGTCCATTATTATTATTATTATTATTATTATTATTATTATCCATTAACAGATTGTTGAATGGTACTTCTGTTATGCTGGAAATTATGTGATATATTGTGCCATGATGATTGCAAACATCCCCTTACTTTGAAATGCCCTTGACGGGACTTTTACCCTTGGTGCCCAGGGCTTTCTTGGCTTCTTTCGATTCTGCCATTTTCTTGAGGTTGTCTTTATTTGTCAAAATTTCTGTTACAACTGTAAAAATGACATTATTACATTGTTATTTTACTTTGATAATTCTAATATTACTGGTTGTGAATTAAATATTAGATTAAGGGCTCAATCATCAAAAAACAAACATTTAGTTGCCTGTAATCAGGGGTGTATCTATGGGTCCAGCGCCCCTGGCAAAGTAAGGGACTGGTGCCCCCCAGTACTCTAATCATGTGCCTCACTGTAAAAATTATTACATTGTTATTTTACTTTGATAATTCTAATATTACTGGTTGTGAATTAAATATTAGATTAAGGGCTCAATCATCAAAAAACAAACATTTAGTTGCCTGTAATCAGGGGTGTATCTATGGGTCCAGCCCAGCGCGTAAAGTAAGGGACAGTGGGCCTGATCCAGAGCAACGCTCGCAAGCGAGCGTACGACGAGCGTATGCGAATTTTCGTGAAAAAATTCGCAATGCGCATGCCCAGTATGACAGCTTCCGGTCGCCCGAGCGTCATGAGCGAATAGCGGGCGTATCGTTAGCGTATTTTTCGCTCGCGGGGCGTATTTTTTTTACTGAGGTCGGCTGGGCGCCCGTTTTACTAC
>WWET01002286.1:219578-235772 GCA_011038615.1 Limnodynastes dumerilii
GCAACCAGAAACCCCCCTGGGTGCGCCACTGCAGAGAGAGTCTGAAAGTTTTTTTTGTTTTTTTTTA
Source organism: Limnodynastes dumerilii (assembly GCA_011038615.1). Classification (NCBI taxonomy): domain Eukaryota; kingdom Metazoa; phylum Chordata; class Amphibia; order Anura; family Limnodynastidae; genus Limnodynastes; species Limnodynastes dumerilii. Next base: position 219,646 of record WWET01002286.1, read on the forward strand.
AGCCCGCGGTATATGCGGCAGGGCACTTCAGCACACAGAAAACGTAATACAGGGGTCCTACGGGAGCACTGTAGGAACAAATCTGTTACTATGCATTCGATATGGGAATATTTTTCCAACCAGATCAATAATGGTGGCCTCCATAACAATATAAGGGGTTGGAACCATTTGGTTTATAATAATAAGATCCGATTCTCCTCTTGATATATCATGTTGTCAATAAGTTATTTAATGTATATATTTTAATTTTTTTTTCTAAAGATGTATGCATTATCAAAGGCTTTTATAATGAATGGTTTGACAATATCCCATTTATTTAAGTTTCAATTTTATTGTCTGAATGGTACTTTAAATGTAGATTTTCTCCTTTAATATATGAAGATGGTTCCCGTAATATAACAGAAGCGTTTGATAGATAGGACTATTTTATAATGTACACTAGTCTCTACTGTGTTTCAAATATTTGCTTTAACCATATCTGAATATATTGGTTTTAATAATCTTAATATATTGTGATGTGTTATGTTTCATGCAAATATTTAATGTAATATGTATTATGATATAATGCTAATATAGTGATCAATTAATTTATCCACTTGTTTTACAATACTGATATACTTGAATAATAGGCTAGGAGGGGGGGTTTAGGACCAAGAGGGTATCACATACTGCGGGCCTCATTCATCAAACGCAAAATCACCAGATTCTTTAACAAACGATTTGGCCGCGATTTGTTCAATCTCACGTGATGTTGTGTGATTTGTAAAGGGCTAAATCGTGGTGATTTTCAATAGAAAACCACCGCGATTAGCCCTTTAAGAAATCGCAGCAAGTCGCGTGAGTAGGATAAAAATCTAAGTGCTGCATGGCTGAAAGCCTTAGCCACGCTGTGCCAATAGAACTACAAGGCTCAGGATTGCTTAGCCTTGTAGTTCTATCAGTGTTAGCACGGTAAGGCTGCTAACCATGCCGCGCTGTGTGCTGCGTGTAGTGTGTGTAAACAAAAAAATACAGTAAGCACCAAACATACATTAACACATTACAGTAAGTGTGCATGTAAAAAATAAAGTTTCCCTAAGTAATTATGTTCCCTAATGTGTGCACTTACCTTCGGTGGTCACCGTTTCCTATTCTAAGTGTATGGATGCAGTGTGTGTTGTAAAAAAATAATAAAAGTTTTGGGCACCGTTTGCTGACATCTCTCTGGGGAAGCGCTGCTGGATGTGCAGAATCTTCTTCTCTTGATTGCAGTCTGTGTTCCACTTGATTGGAGTATCTGGTCCGGTTCTCAGGGGTCTTTGATTATGAAAAAAATTAATTGAACATGGTATATATTAAAACTAATGAAGTGATGAGTGATGTAACAATAATAAAATGGAGGCTACTAATAAATATAAAAGATATTGGTGGTGGGATCAAAAAAGGGGGCAATACAATAAATAGTTAACAAAAATGATATTAATGTGCAAATACTCAAGTGGAAAAAGATTAAATAGAAGGTGTTATCAAAACCAAACACAAGATGGCGCTATATACAGCAAAAAAACTTCTTTAAAAAGTGATTAGGAAATCAGAATAAATAAATATAAATAAATAAATAAATTAGATAGAAATTGATAGTTCAATTGGAAATCAAAAAGGTCACAAGTTCATAAAGTCCTTTGGGAAAGTCTCTTGTTAGAATACAGCTTCAAAACTTAATCACTCTGTAATATTCAAGTCCCTGTTGCACACAAGTCCTTGGTAGTATGGCTCCGTTTCGATGGATTTGATGTGTCCCTCTCAGGAGGGGGGTGAATGACTTCCCCCAAAGGGGTGAAAAAAGAGAATAGACAACGGGGATCAATCAAATATAATCAACAATTTAATGAACATGAAAAATAAATAAACATTTTATACGGGACAAGGTAAAAACACTGACTTACAAAATTATCATAATAAATGCAAAGCGATGTGACAGCAACATGTACCTGGTGTATGAAACACCGCTACACAGAACGGGCCCGCTGATGATGGTAAGATCCCAGTTGAATAGCAGGGACCGACTGGAGATGCACGTGGAGGTGCAAAACCGCAATACAAAACCCCCGCCGACGCGTTTCGAATTGCTGAGAATTCTTTTTCAAGCCATGCCATGAATGACACCCCCCCCCCCTGAGAGGGACACATCAAATCCATCGAAACAGAGCCATCAGGGAAACATACTACCAAGGACTTTGGGGCTGATCCAGCGCTACGAAAATTCGCACGACGGGCGAATGCGTACGTTCGACTGTGCGAAAAACCATACACGCCCCTAACACTCCCATAGTAAAGTACCTGCATACGACGCCTATACCCTACACTGGGTACGACCGTTGGCCGTACGAAAATTCGCAGAAAATACGCTGAGCGTACGGGCTTAGCACGCCCATACTGTACAATTTAAATGGCTATCCCCGCCTCCCTGTAGTAAAACGGGCGCCCAGCCGACCATCGTAAAGAACGAACGCCCCGCGAGCGAAAAATACGCTCACAATACGCCCGCTATTATCTCATGACGCTCGGGCGACCGGAAGCTGTCATACTGGGCATGCGCGTTGCGAATTTTTTCCCGAATTTTCGCATACGCTCGTCGTACGCTCGCTTGCGGTCGTTGCTCTGGATCAGCCCCTTTGTGTGCAACGAGGACTTGAATATTACAGAGTGATGAAGTTTTGAAGCTGTTTTCTAACAAGAGACTTTCCCAAAGGACTTTATGAACTTGTGACCTTTTTGATTTCCAATTGAACTATCAATTTCTATCTAATTAATTAATTAATTTATACTTATTTATTCTGATTTCCTAATCACTTTTTAAAGAAGTTTTTTGCCGTATATAGCGCCATCTTGTGTTTTTGTTCACTATTTATTGTATTGCCCCCTTTTTTATCCCACCACCAATATCTTTTATATTTATTAGCAGCATCCATTTTATTATTGTTACATCACTCATCACTTCATTAGTTTTAATATATACCACGTTCAATAAATTTTTTTCATAATCAAAGTCCTTTTATTTATTTATTTAGTTATATATTTATTATCAGGTGTTCATAAGGCATTTTATGGTATTTATTTACATATTTATCCATTTAGTCAGCTTGATTTCTCTTACTATTCCATCTCCCCTTTGGCTTTGTCTCCACATTTCTCCTCTTCTTTTAGCGCCTAACACATTTTTGTCTTTTATCCATTGTTTTTATGGTGTTTTAGTGGTACCCCTGTGTTTTGGGTTGCTTGTAGTTTTTATTTTAGAGGAGCGCCATCTTATCCCTTTGTATTGTCTTAGGTGGCATAAGGAGACTGGCACTGGCAATTGGGGGCAGACTTGAAGGCAGGCACTGGCATATGGGGTCAGATGTAGGCTGGCACTGGCAATAATGGGCAGAGGGAGGCAGGCACTGGAATTTGTGGGCAGACATGTAGACAGGCACTGGCATATGGGGCAGATGGAGGCAGGCACTGGCATATGGGACAGATGGAGGCTGGCACTGGCAATAGGGGGCAGATGGAGGCTGGCACTGGCAATAGGGGACAAATGGAGGCTGGCAATAGGGGGCAGATGGAGCCTGGCAATAGGGTGCATATGGAGGCTGGCAATAGGGGGCAGACATGGAGGCTGGCACTGGCAATAGGGGGCATAAGGAGGCTGGCACTGGCAATTGTTGGCAGACTTGGAGGCAGGCACTGGCAATAGGGGCAGACATAGAGGCAGACACTGGCATATGGGGGCAGATGGAGGCTGGCAATAGGGGGCAGATGGAGGCAGGCACTGGCAATAGGGGGCAGGTGGAGGCAGGTACTGGCAATAGGGAGCAGATGGAGGCAGGCACTGGCAATAGGGGGCAGATGGAGGCAGGTACTGGCAATAGGGAGCAGATGGAGGCAGGCACTGGCATTTGGGGGAAAACATGGAGGCAGGCACTGGCATATGGGGGCAGATGGAGGCTGACACTGGTAATAGGGGGCAGATGGAGGCTGACACTTGCAATAGGCTGGCCATAATAATAAGGGGTAGACATGGAAGCTGGACATAATGAGGGGCAAACATGGAGACTGGCCATAATAATAAGGGGCAGACATGGAGGCTGGCCACAATAATAAGGGGCAGATATGGATGCTGTCCATAATAAGGGGCATACATGGAGGCTGATCATAATAATAAGGGGCAGATATGCATGCTGGCCATAATAATAAGGGGCAGACATGGAGGCTGGACATAATAATAAGGGGAAGATATGGATGCTGGCCATAATAATAAGGGGCAGACATGGAGGCTGGACATAATAATAAGGGGCAGAAATGGAGGCTGGACATAATAAGGGGCAGACATGGAGGCTGGTTATAATAATAAGAGGTAGACATGGAGGCTGGACATAATAACAAGGGGCAGACATGGAGGCTGGACATAATAATAAGGGGCAGACATGGAGGCTTGACAAATAATAAAGGGGCAGACATATGGGCCAGGTTCAATTAGCCACGATGACGGGAAAAAGTACGAGCTGCGCTTTTTCCCGTCATATACGGTATGAAAAATAGGCACATTTTTATGCGCACCTCTATGGGGTGCGCAAAAAAGTCATCCAAAAAAATCTCGCGGAATGAGCTTTACACCGCAAAATACGCTGCTGCGAAGCTAATTGAATCTAGGCCATGGAGGAAACAGGGAAAAGATATATGGATGCTGAACATAATTATAAGGGGCAGTCGTGGATGCTGGACAAATAATAAAGGGGCAGATATGGAGGCTGGATGTATAAAAAGGGGCACACATATGGAGACTTGACAAATAATAAGGGGCAGACATATGGATGGCTAAATTATTAAAAGAGGCATGCCAGGCACACCCACTTTCCCCAGACACGCCCACTGGGTGGTACAAGACACAAACCCTCTACCAGGCCGTGAAAATGTGTCCCTCTTTCCAATTCTCAAATGTTGGGAGGTATGTGTCAGGTCAGGAGGTGAAAACGATTGCTTGCACAGCGCTCATTACAGCGTATACTGTGCACTAGGTGGGAAGTGCGAGGTATTATAGTTGTACAAAAAGGAACCTCCACTTTTTTATTTACATGACAAGGATTTTCTTTTACCAGAAACAATCATTAATAGAAAAGGATTTGAATGGAGCGCGGTGAATAAACCATACACTGTATTGCACAAGGGTTTATTATTTGAAAAGCATGAAAGATCATTTTCTGGTCTCCGTGATGTGTTCGGTAGGTTCTCCATGGCTGAATACTGATACTGCTCACTTGACATATTGAACATCGCATGACATAACTGCATAATCCTGTAGGAAGAATAGTTATATTTATTTATAAGCATTCATAGATAGTGTACAAATAATATACTGATATTCTGATCATAAAGAGATGATGGTAGAACACATATATGAAACTCTCTCTGTGCAAAATAGTAATAAAGGATCGGGTCCAGCACTAGGTGGGGCACCCTACTTGCGCACCCAAGGTGTGTAAGTTTGGTGTCTGGATGGAAGGGAGTATTAGCCCTCCAGATGTTACGTGCGATTTACACATGTGTAACCTATTGTGCGGTACTAAGTTTCGTACAATGGGATATCTGAACAATGTGGCGGATCTTCCCCTCTGCCTGCCAAGGTGGGAGGGGTCCAAGATTTCCATTTTACAGTAGGGGCTGGGTTTACCACATGCGCGAATCAGCGGTCATGCGGAATGCTGATCTGCACATCAGTGTTACGGCTGCATTATGGTAGTGTAGCTGGCCTGAATACCGCACAACAGAGGGGAGTGACGGGGGGTTCACTACCCTCTTCCATGCGGACTTTAAGACATCTGCACGTATGGAAAGCGTGTTGTGGTCTGGATCTGGTCCACAGTTTCCAAGTTGTGTCCTCATGATGTAACTTGAGTATAGCATTATCTCTCTATTTGTTTTAGGTACTTTCCATGCTTCACAACAGCATATTATAGATAACAATGGATAAATATTTACAAAAAGCAATAATTGGTAATGTTTTTAGTCATCTACAAGCAAAATTGCTATTCTGTAACACTGCACTGCTAAGTAACACTGCTCTGTCTGATAAGTAACACTGCTCTGCTAAGTAACACTGCTTTGTCTGCTAAGTAACACTGCTCTGCTAAGTAACACTGCTCTGTCTGCTAAGTAACACTGCTCTGCTAAGTAACACTGCTCTGCCTGCTAAGTAACACTGCTCAGCTAAGTAACACTGCTCTGTCTGCTAAGTAACACTGCTCTGCCTGCTAAGTAACACTGCTCTGTCTGCTAAGTAACACTGCTCTATCTGCTAAGTAACACTGCTCTGCCTGCTAAGTAACACTGCTCTGCCTGCTAAGTAACACTGCTCTGTCTGCTAAGTAACACTGCTCTGTCTGCTAAGTAACACTGCTCTGCCTGCTAAGTAACACTGCTCTGCCTGCTAAGTAACACTGATCTCTGCTAAGTAACACTGCTCTGCTAAGTAACACTGCTCTGTCTGCTAGGTAACACTGCTCTGTCTGCTAGGTAACACTGCTCTGTCTGCTAAGTAACACTGCTCTGTCTGCTAGGTATCTAGGTTACACTGCTCTGCTAAGTAACACTGCTCTGTGTGCTAAGTAACTCTGCTCTGCTAAGTAATATTGCTCTGTCTGCTAAGTAACACTGCTCTGCTAAGTAAAAAAAAGAAAGCTTTCCCTAGAATATGTATTTAAAGACCAACAATGCCAAATGGGAGCCTAGTCATACCTGTTAACACAAGCATCTCCATCCATGGTACAGACTGCACACCACAATTCCAGCATAACACCTATCTATTATGACTGGATAGCATTCCTATCTAGGATAAGATTATCATACACCCACATATTCTATGTCTACTTTAAATATCATGAACCATATTCAGAGATGGAAAATAATAGGGGAAAGTTACTCCTGGGCAAAACCATACTGATTTCTGGGGAGTCAAGTTAATTGTATTCTTTGCTTGCAGAGATATAGCTTTGTATTGCTTACTGCACACAGATAGTGACCAGCTTTACTTTTACACTGTTATTTAGACTTGGGATAGGAAACATCACCTCTCATCTCTAATACTGTTTGCAACAGATGAAATATGACTCCCCTGAAATCAACATGGTTTAGCCCAGGAGTAACTTTCCTCTCTTATTTTCCATCTCTGAATCTGGTCCCTAATCCCCGCAGGGGCCATGCAGGTAAAGGTAAGTGGGCAGTGGTAGACAGCTGAATGCAGATCCATGCAGAGATTTTAAGGTAGGGTTTTAGACACAAATGCGTCCAGAACACGGCAGGTAAGTGCGGAGTGACAGGGAAGTAGTACTAGCTTATTTCTAAGAAATCCACACGTAAGAAGTCGGAGCTTTCTGAAATCTGTATCAGGCCCATTATTATTATATCAACCCCAGTAAAGAAAATAAAGTATTGAATAGATGGGTGATATTTTAGCATTCACTAAACAAGCATTGCACACAATTCATATAATATTCATTAGTTAGATCTTTTCCCACTCTTCGCTTACCTCCATTATCGCCACATTTTCATGAGTCAGCTGCACATTAGGGAGTGCTGGCAGAGATACTCCCGCACTCAGCACCGCTGTGACACGAAAAAGATCATTTCAATAGAAAGAGAGGCACTTTTACACATTACACAATTATGCAAAACTTCCAAAAGTACATATCTACATTTAAATAAATAAACATAGATCCAGAACAACGCTTGTGAGCGAATTTACGCGTGGCGGAGACGTAAATTCGCCTTTTGGTAAGTACTGCGCATGCGCACCGTAGAAAATATGCTACGTAACGTAGCGTAAATGCGAACGTATGGACCATTCACGTATGTGTCACGTAAATACTTACGTGTGGGCGTGCCAATTTTATGTGAGTCAAAAATACGTCTGAAATACGTTATGTAGGCGGGGTTATGTATTTAAAGTGTACAGTATGGACGTGCTTAGCTGCGTAAATTCGTGTTGCCCATACGTACGTGAGCAGATCACTGCGGTTACGTTGGCAAAAGTTAAGGTAGGGTTTGGAAACCGTATCTTGACAAAATACGTACATTCAAGGGGTGTGCCTAGGGGAGTGTATAGAAGGTACGCACACGAAAATACGCTACGCGAATAAACGTACGGCAAACGTAGTTCTGGATCTACCCCATATTCTGCATCTTGCATCCAGCAGTAGAACAGTTCAAATAAACTAAAGACATTGAATCAGGAGTCCTGAGGTTAACTCCGGGTTGTCGACTCTCCTGCAATGTCCGAGAGACTCCGGAAATTTGGCCAGTTCTCCTAGTATCCCAGGACAGCCTGCAAATCTCCTGCAAGTGACTTGAGGCCCGTGGTTTCACGGCAACTATGGGTTAACTCTTTAAGTGTCATGTATTATGCAAATGTGTCTATATTCGAAAACATAGGCACATACAGATACACCCCGCTATAACAGTCTGTGCCACCATTTTCACTTGTTAAGCTCTGCCCTTCTCTGTTTTCACAGCAGTGGGTACAGGGGATGCCATTGCCGATTCGGCTGGTCCTATTTCGACAATGATACAGCCGCTGGTTGAATGGCAGCTTTATCTTGCTATTGGGAACAGATACTTATTTCCACCTGTTCCCAATAGCGTCAGGCTACATCAAGCTTTTCTAAGGTTGGGCCTATAGAAGGGACGGTTAGGCTCCAAGAAGTGATTGTTAGGGTTAGGGCTTAAGGGGTTGATTAGCGTTAAACTGTGGAAAATGGATGGTTCGGGTTAGCTGAGTGTTAAGGGTAAGTAAGAGTCTCTCTGCAAGTGCTTACCTGTCGGTGAGGAAATCTTTACTACTCTGGTAGTCGGCATTTGCCGGCAGTCACCACTTATCTGCTGCACGATGGTCTCTCACAAACAGACCATCGCACCGGCAAACCACAGCCGGACACCGGGCACAGGATGTTACAAAAGAAGCTACATTTGAGCTGCACATCTAACAATACTTTAGCTTGCTTAAAATGTGTCGTTGATCAAGAAAGGTTAAGAACAAATGGTTGGAATATTTATTGATGTTGTAGAAAGGCTAAAAATAATAATACTACATACCGTTAATTTGAATCAGATACGCCTTTTCAAACACAGTACGAATGTATTCAGTCAGCAATGATGGCTATAGAAGACACAGAAATATACTTTACACAGTACATGAAAGCAGTGACAAAACATAGCTGTACTACAAATAATGGGCCTAGTCCAGAGTTTAACATACGCCTGATTGTGTATCGCATCTTGAGTATTGTACTTTGTGTACAACACCTGCACACAAATGAAGTTTCTCCTGCCTGAATAGAGCAGATTTCTGCAACTGTGTGTGATCAACTTGCCCTAAAGAGTAGGCAAGGGGTGGTCTAATGTAGGGATTTATATGATGCTATTTTACAGTATATTTAATGTAAATTGGGGCAGGTTTTTATTTATTATGGGGCATTGGTGTCTTGTTTTTTGTATTTCTTATGGAGCATTGGTGGATTATTTTTGTATTTATTATGGGGCATTGGTGTCTTGTTTTTTTTATTATTATGGGGCATTGGTGGATTATTTTTGTATTTATTATGGGGCATTGGTGGATTATTTTTGTATTTATTATGGGGCATTGGTGGATTATGCGCAGACCTGTCAAAAAGCATCGCATCCGTGTGATATTCACATGGATGCGATACTCTGAATCCGGTCCAGCATCACAGACTCGGATATTAGCATCACAGACTCGGATATTAGCATCACAGTCTCAGATATTAGCATCACAGTCTCGGATATTTGGGAAAGTAGCCACAATTTTAGCTGTAACTTTTGCACCAGCTACATGGGATGACTAAATCCAGGATGATGATGATAGATGATATTATTTGACTCATTTACTTGGCCAGTAATTACCTGTCCTAAAGCAGTGTCTTAAGAAGTCTAATAGAAAATAAAAAGATAAAGACCAAGCATCCGATTCACACTTAAGAAAATGTGTATATTTAAGAAGGGAGATACTACACATGCGTAGAAACCAAATATACGCAATTTACATAGAACGGGAGGGCTCTGAATCACCATTACGAACCTATTTCTTCTAAGTTCATAGTGACATAAGAAGGAAGGGGGTGTGCCAGGAAAACTTAAGAACAAAGATAAGAAGATTGGGTGGAGGGAGACATTTAAATAAGGAAATCTGGGCGCGGTTAAGCAGAAATGTTCTTAATTAGCCGCCCTACGCATACAAATAAAAACCTAATGATAAGGTAGCCCTATGGTATTCTTAAGTATGTTAAGAAGTTAAAAACATGGGGCGTGTCAGGGGAGTCGGCATGCTACTTTTTGCGTATAATTAAGAGCCTAACGCTTTCTTAAGTTTGAATCAGGTCCCAAATGTAATAAAATCTGCTGTGGATTGCTTAATTTGGGTTTAAGGGAATTCTGTTTCTATAACACATGGTCAAGTAGCAAATTTAAATGAATGACAAAAAATGTGCCTTGCGGTTCATTGTGACTGCCCCAAGCAACATAACTTACATTGAGTTTGCAAGATGAAGATGTCATTGCTATGTTGAGATCGCTATAAAATAGAAAAAAATATAGATTAATAACTGAGAAGTAAGAGCCCTTTATCTATAGGGAAATAGTGGACCCAATACCATACCCTTGCAGTGCCAATGATGCCTTCAGCTTTCCTCCTATTGCATCCAACCTGGCAACTAAGAAAGCGCCCTGTACAGGTCAACAAGGAAAATATTATTCAAATATTACGTCCATCCTACATGCAATAAGGAAAAACATAAGCCCCAGAGGGTAAATCTCTTCATTTTACTTACCACATTGATCTTCATTAGGTGCTGAGCATTCATGTTGGGTAACACTACAAAGAACTCTATAGATGGAGTAATCTGTACTAAAAGCTGGTTTGACTGAAAGGTGACAATTGGTGTTTGGCTCAGCACAATGCTCAGTTTCACAGGTAAAGATTGGGGATATTTCAATTTGATCTAAATTCAAAGAAAATATATTTTTTAGCAATTCATTCGCTCAATCATTCATTCATCTGTTCATTCATCTTTCCTCCTCCCAGTCTCTCTTGCAGTACTGTGATTTCCACATTTGATACACTGCCAGAATACAACCTTCTTACCTACAAGGCATCTAAATCTCTTTACCATTCTCTGTGCTCTTGTCATTTCCCATCTTGACTACTGCTCTATGCTTTTTTCTAGCCCTTCCGTCTCCCGTCTATCCAGGAAGGGATACATCTAAAACTGACTGATCTTCCTCTCTTGCTTCATTATATGAGCCTCACCAATCTCTAAATCTTTATATTGACTTTTTATGTATGCCTGCGTCTCATCTCATCTCTGGTAGTCACCTGAACAACCCACTCCCCTACTCCCATATTTATCACGCTATTTCACCCTTACAAGTTAAAACCATGGTTGCCGACTTTTGGCAGCTTCCCTCTGGGAGATCCCGGAGAGAAGCTAGCGACGCATGCTATGCCGTCTATGGTATGACCACGCCAACAACACTGGTCACACCCACATGTCAATGGTCACACAAAACTTTAATGGGCCCTTGATCATTTTCAGCCCAGGTTCTCGTGGCCCTTAATCTGGGAATGGTGGGAAGGGAGTCGACTGAAAGGGGTGAAGGTATGTATGTCAATGTACAGCAAGGATGCAAACGCAACTGAATGCTGGGCAGGGGGGCAGGACTTGAGGCCTCAAGTCACTTGCGGGAGATTTGCTGGCTCTCCCGGGATACCGGGAGTACTGCCCGAATTTCAGGAGTCTCCCGGACATTCCGGGAGAGTCGGCAACCCTGGTTAAAACTCTCACTCGCCTCTTTTGACTCATTTGTGGAGAGCTGTGAAGTCTAACAGATCAATGAAATAACAACAAGGGCCCTGATTCACAACTAAGAAACAAAGGCTTAGGTGCGTGTTTTGCCATGTAATTTGGGCTGCGCATGCTTTGTCAGCATGACTATGCAATATACGTAGCCTTTAGGCATGTAGATTGACATACTGGGCCGTATTCAGAGATCTGTTTTTTTGCGGATTTCCGTGCATTTTTTTAAGCACGTTTTAACTGCGCATGTGTAGCAACTTTTTATACGCTGTTCACGTAGACTATACGCACGGAAGTGCTTCAAGGACGGACTTGTGAATCGGACATGGTTACATATGCACGGATCTCCCACGGAAAAATACGCACGGAGGAATTTACATAGAAATGGACGGGGAGAGGCATTTAAATGAAGGGAAGTGGGCGCGATTATAAAGATACACACGGACGGAGGACACATACGCTCAGAAAAGGCCACGGAAAGTTACAGCTGGTCTATGGAGGCGGAAGTCTCCGAAAGCACGGATTATCAAGGGGAGTGACTGGGGTTTTAGTGGGTGTTCCTTGCTCCGTCCGTGCGTATATTTGCACTTCGATCGCAGCACGGATCTCTGAATATGGCCCCCTGTCTATAAAAACCGCACACAGCTTTAAAGAATGAGGAGGCGCAGCCTCCATGGAAAGATAGGTAAAGCGGCTGGGGGGAGGGGCTGGTCATTCTCCATGTGTATTTTCCATACTTAAGACAGAAAATACGTACGATAATTTAAGAATGCCTGTCGCACTTGTAAATGCCAATAGTCAACTAAATATGGGGGCGGGCTGTATCCGCACCTACGGATCTCACACTCAAGTGTGAATCTGGTCCAGAGGTCTTAATCCAGATTTCAGCCAATCCCCTATTTTCCCTGCACCTGTGCCCAGCAATTCTCTGCTCTCATGATTAATCTGCCAGCCAGCAGTTCATAAATGCACAGTAAGTATCGCTAGCAGGCAGATTACGGGTCATGGACCGGATTCACAGAAACGTGTTTAATACGTACGCAAATTTACGCAGTTACATTGCAAGGCAACACCCATGACACTACTCTTGTGCGGATGATTTTTTGGTGACTTACGCTTCCATAGGGCTCCCTTAACTGTACGTGTGCATTTACATGCGTAAGTTATTTAGGTGTGTGCGTACATTACTAACAATGGGGTAGATCCAGAACTACGCGTGCCGTACGTTTATTCGCTGGAGCGTATTTTCGTGCACGTAAATTCATTACACTCCCCTCGGCACACCCCTTGCACTGACGTATTTTGTCAAGATACGCTTTCCAAACCCTACCTTAACTTTTTCCAACGTAACCGCTGTCATACGCACGCGTACGTATGGGCTGAACGAATTTACGCAGCTAAGCACGCCCATACTGTACACTTTAAATACCACCCCCCGCCTACTTCACGTATTTCACACGTATTTTGGAGTAACGTAAATTTGGCACGCCCACACGTAAGTATTTACGTGACACATACACGAATGGCCCATACTTTCACAATTACGCTACATGAACGTGCGTATTTTCTATGGTGCGCATGCGCAGTGCGTTCTAAACTGCGATTTTACGTCTCCGCCATGCATAAATTCGCCTCGAAGCGTTGTTCTGGATCAGGCCCAATCAAGACAACCACGCCCCTCTGTACGTATGTCACTAAGTGCGATTCATAAATCTAATGGACTTCCGTTACTAAACCCTACATAAATTACATGGAAAAAGTTACTACGTATGCGCAGTTACTCCGATCCTAAAAATACGCACGGAAAAAGTAGCAAAATCGTATCTGTGAATCCGGTCCCATAGGATTACATTTTAAGGCTGAAAATTTAAGGTAGGGTTTAGGTCTTGGCTGTCCGTCTGTGGGAGGGGAGTGGATAGCGTTGTGTTTACATGGATGCATGGATACAGCAGGTCCCTCTGTACTGTCTGCTGAGTTCCAAAAACAGCTAAATCAGATGTTTGGAGTCGATCCAAAAGTATTTTGACGTTTAGGTCTGAACAGGACGCATTCCAGCCCATCCAGACTTAGGAGGAGTTACACCTCCATCAACTTCTGACAGAGGGACAGGGTTGTGGCTACAACTGATTATTATTGTACTGATCGGAGCATCCACGATCTTTCATGTACTTGAGTCAATAAAATAAAGACATGCAGTAATTCTATCTAGGCAGTGGGTATGTTATGAATGGGCAGGTGCCCAAATAATAAGGCCCAGTCATGGCATTGCCCAACGAATCTGGGTATTCACTAGCAGAATTTTGATTTAATCCAATAATGTTAAACAGTGTACACATTGCAGTTCCTTTATCCAGCAATTTGATACAAGGGTAAGGACACCTGCATTGTAAGTATATTATATAAAGTGTAACCTGACAATTTAACTATTTTTAGTCTCAAAAACGTTAAGATAAAAAAAATACCTGAGGAATGTAAGATCCCAGCGCAGATGTCGATAGATAGCTACCAAGAGAAGCCTAGAAAGCAGCACAGATAAGTGTATTATTTGTACTGGGATTTGTAAGTGAGGAAACAAGTTATCAACATGGAGCATCAATTGGGTATAAAAAATAACAAACACCAATAATATGTAGTGTAGTCATACAGAAATAAATAAATATATAAATGTGTCAGACATTAGCTACATCTCAGAATACATTCAATGTGATCTAATCCAGGGGCGGAACGTGACAGGCTCGGGTTCCATAGCAAGTAGAGTTTGGATGGGCATAACTGGTCAAAGCCTTATGGTACTGGCAGGGTCGGCGCTACCATTAGGCGATCTTAGGCGATCGCCTAGAGCTCCGGGCCCGGGGGGTAACAAAAGCAGCCCCCCGCCCCATATATTTGCCGGGCGGGTTTAGCTTTGCTGGTGCGCTGCTTTGAGTAAAGGGGGTGACGGAGAGATGAGGCTCCGTCACCCCCTTTACTCACCTCAGCGTCGCAGCAGAGTCCAGTACCTGCCTCTCCTCCGCAGCATCTCCTCCCTCCCTGATCAATGACCCCAAGGTCGCGTTGCGTCATTCTTCAGGCAGAGAGCGCGCGCAGCGGAGGAGTTAGACTCCGTGACAGTAGGTAAGTGATGGTGGGGTCCAGGGCCTGCAATATATGATTAAAACTAGGGGGAGCCTGCAATATATGATTAAAACTAGGGGGGAGGGGAGCCTGCAATATCTAATTATAACTGGAGAGGGGGACCTGCAATACCTAATTAAAACTGTTTGGGGAGGGGGAGCTGCCTGAAGGGGGGCATGGAGGCCTGAAGGGGGCATAGCGGCCTTATGATTAAAACTAGGGAGGGTGCCTGCAATTAAAACTTGGGATGGGGGCCTGCAATACCCAATTAAAACTGTTTGGGGAGGGGAAGCTGCCTGAAGGGGGATATGAAGGGGTGCATATAAAGACAGTGTGGTGGAGGGGGGTGACATACCAAACTTCGCCTAGGGTGCCCAGGGACCTAGCACCTGGGTACTGGGGCTGAACGGGCCCATCTATGTGAAAGGAGCTGTCAGATGTTGACATCATAAATCAGTGCTCACCGCTCCATGTATAAGTACATATATGGTGTGCTGACAGCCTATGACAGCCTGGGGAGCGGCAGCCACGGAGCCCCCTCTCCTTCAGGCACCCTAGCATCTCTTGTGCCCTCTATAGACACCCGCCTGATCTGAAGGTAGTGGATCTAACTTATTTAGTGTTGATTTCCAAAAGTAAATATTTGAGGGCTTTTAAAATTAAATGTTGCCATCATGTGTGACGTTAAGCTTTAAATATATCATTTTCTGTCAAATGCAGTATTTAGGTTGTATATTTGGAGGTTAAAGTGAATAAGCCCAAAAGATTATTTAATATGACTGACATTTACCTCAATCCAACAACATTCTTTGGCATCACAGGCTGCCATCTTTAAAAGTTCTGGTACCCTCATATATCATCTATGATCATTCAAACGTCTCATTGACTGAATGCCCATTTTATATTATGGTATGAAATTTAGAGGGCACGTTCTCTGGGGAATGTGCACATTCTCTTAATGGCACTGGAATGAACTAGAATCAACATATAAAAACTATACTGAATGCTCAATGCTCAATGAAAGTTTGTGTCTTCTAAATGTACACTACTGATTAGAAATATTTGTGTCCTTGGAATTATACATACAGATGTTGATGGAATGTCCAGATCAAACCCTGCTGAGCTGAA
>WWET01002286.1:235797-250518 GCA_011038615.1 Limnodynastes dumerilii
CTCTGAAAAGCTGTAAAAAGAGAGACGAAGAAGTCCTTGGAAAAGCCCATGTTGACCATGGAATCCTGATTGCCTGCATTAGGTGGGAGTGTGAAATCCATTGATCCAGTTGGTATATCAATAACCTTCTCATGCAGTATGTATTCCACCTAAACAACCAATTCACCACCATTAGTTGCATAAATATTCTGTACACAAGCAGCACTTGAATGCAGAAAAGACAGAAGAACGCAACAGTGATAACAAAATCATTTTATGGCCTTTTAGTGGGATTGACTGGGTTATACATACGTGTATGAATATCACTGAAACAAATATTAATATGTCCTGATCTGCCTTAGCTCCATAATATCTATTTGCATATTGATAACAACCAGTAGTATTGTAGCTCATTACAACCTATCCTGATCATTTATATCGCTATCTTTTATTAGATATCTCCCTTATCATACCCCGAAATCCTCCTCCATATGACACATACACCTGCAAATCATTTCATAATATGGCGTAACCCTCCTATAACACCTTACTTGATCCCCTGACTACTACCTATAAACAATATGCCCTAGCCTTTGTCCATAGAAAATCTGGAACTTTTCTGATGAAACATTTATTATAATTTTTTTTTCGACTTTACTTATATGTAACACAATAACTTACATCCATAACCATGTCTAGGTAGTCACCTCTCACCACTGGAGGGCTGGGCATAGTATACTGTAAGCCAAGGCCACCACCAATAGCACTAACCCCTGTAAAGGTAGAAAAATTAGGCAATAATTCAGGTGTTATATGTTAGCTTCTACATAGACAGTATTCATTGCTGCAACTATCTTGCTAATTTTGTTCTAAATTTCTGTAAGTAATTCTGACAGGTAGAAAAAGCAGTGCTTAAAAAGGTAAAAAAAAAAAACACATTAGCTACAATAGGATGATGACGTGATCATTAAATAAAAAGTAAAGTTTTTTATGGCAGTCAATCAGTCAATCAGTCAACTGCTACATCTTATGAATGTGTAATATCCTGTTTCGCCCCTAAGTGCAATCTTGGACTATCAAGTGCCTCATGGACATTATCTTGACCTATCCTAGGGGCTGCTGTTGGACTTTTAATTCATTATCTTCCACTTGCTCAACCTGGACAAATAGGACTTCCTCTCACTGTGTTTGCTGGCTATTGAGAGTTGTTATCCTGTGCGCTCTGATCTCCTGCTTGTTACCACCTTGTGCCTTGTATACCAGCTGCCTTCTGTCTGTATTTATTTATTTATTTATGTTCTTTGAATCCTTGCATTTGGTTGTTTATTGTATTTTATTGCTGCCAATCAAATTCTAGCTGACATTCTCTAGTGATTCTCTGTGATTTGGCGCTGCCTCACCTGCAGTTCAAATTGCTGAAGTGTACTTTTTTTATATATATTTATTTTATTATTTTAACAGGTTTATTTTTTGTATTGTTTTTTTTTTTCCATATTTTATATAGGTCTGAATCAGCCCCAACATACTTTACGCTTATGTTTGCATTCCCTACAACTTACCAACCATGGCACCAAGGTTTGCATTGAAGCCCAGGAAAACATTGGAAACAGATAAACAGAGCTGTAATGGAGAAAAGGACACTCGTCATTTGTGTGTCATTAGACAGAAAATGTTGCTTTATGTAAATGCCTATAATGATCGCTGGTAATTTACACACTGTGGACCATATTCAGAGATAAGAAGTTCCGGCTGGGAATTTTTAAGAGTGGGCGGGGAAGTTATCTCTCCCAGAATGTCCGGGAGACTCCCGAAATTCGGGCAGTTTTCCTAGTATCCCGGGAGAGCCTGCAAATCTCCCGCAAGTGACACTAGTAGTGTTGCTAGGGCCAGGGAGGAACTTGATGACGCAATTTGCATCAGACAGCACATAGGTTGGTTGCAGCACTGGGGGAGTCAGCATCTATTTGACACTGGGTTTACTGACTGATAAGGCATGGCACAGGATAGACACGTCCCTTGAGATGTAGCTTGTAGCTATGCCAGGTGGCTGGGGTTCCAGTGCGCCTCCCTGGTTTACCAGGGTGAAAGGGGTTGTTGCTCTGAGTTGGGCCATAACCTCCCATTGCGCCGAGGACAGGGACTGCCTGTCCTCCGTTGGCTAATTGTACCTAGCTGACTCCTCCCACCTGCTGATGTGCCACCTGTTTCTTTGCTAATATTGTCCGCCTTTAATCAATTTATAAATCTATGCCCCCTTTTAAAAGCCAAGAAGTGTTTATTTCTATAGGTATGGGTGGTGTGTGGGGCAGGTCAGATTTTGCTGGTTTATACAATCTATGGACTCCAAATTAGGGACAATTTAGAAGCGATTTAGGGTGTTAAGGCTTTAATGTGACAGTACTGTAAAATTTTAATACCTCCCACCTAAAACACTCACCATGAGCGTTCTGCACCCCCCCCCCCCCCCCCCCCCCCCACCACGACCACANCCCCCCCCCCCCCATTCCATCAGAAAGAGTTCAAGTACAGAAGTCTGGATCAGGAGAAACAAGTTACGGATTCACACAAAATACTGTCGCTTTTTAAAGCTCTGATACAGTAGTTACTATGCTGCAGGTATCCGACAGTGGAAGTGTGGATTGAGTCCAAAGAAACTTCTTACAGCTACTGATAGAGGCGGTGAGTTGAGATTACAAGTTGGCGTGACTTGGTATTACAATATATAATATAGGCGTGTTAATGGTTTGCATACTTATACAGACTTCCACATTGTCGCCATTTAATGCTTACAGGATGGTAAGTTATGGATATTGGAAGTCAGTCTGTGCCAGGGGAGTGTATCACATACACATGAATATAACACTGCTCAGCCCCCTTAGACAGCCCTGTTAAACCTGCCAACCACTGCCAAATAGAGGACGGCAGACCAATTTCCCAATCTACTTCCTGCCCTGGTACAACCACAAGAAAATCTTCAGTTCCAGCCCAGTGTTGGGACACACTTTCTGTAGTTTGCTGATAATAATATAACACCATATCTTAGATTGCACTTACACTGTCGCTGAACACGGCTTGTATGTGCCCTGTAATTGCATCAACAATTCCAGGAAGTATACTGGTAAGCAGAAGACATAAGGGTTAACATTCCATACATAACTTTTCAACTTACAGTTTTTATTGATATAATGATTATTATTGTTTTATATTTCTCATCTACTGTAGTTGCATTCCTATAACAATGAAATTTGATATTAATGTAAATAACTAAATTACTTTTTTATAATATTTTTCGCTTGTAATAACACAACAATAAAACTACAATGGGGCTTAGTTACAACTTTCCCATCTAAGATGCTTGGTGGGAAAGATAGATTGCAGCCCATTAGTAAATCATTAACACTTTGTTTACTTACCATTTAACAGCTGCAGGCTTATTGTAGAGTTCAGGCAATAAAGCTGACATCGACAATTCAATTCAAAGGATGAGTCATAAACTCTCTCTGTAGTATATTGAATGGGTGACATCAGCTCCATTGTCTAATTTCTTCAGGAAGCCAGCAGCTGCTAAATGGTAAGTAAACAAAGTTTTAATGATTTCTGAAGCCCCATTCAACTTTCCATAGCATGTGGACCTGCTCTGCACTCGGGATCACAGGTAGATTAATCACTATACATACACTAAACTAATATCATATATTAACCTTTGCACCTTGAAGGAGATCCTACTTGAGAAACACTGATTTATACACATTAAGTTTATTGTATTAAATGTGTGTGCTATTGGTCAGTACCATATAAGCGTAAGCATGCACAGACATTTGTCAGTGGATTAGTCAGCTCTTCTCACTCAGTATGTAAGCACTGAGCACTGTTTATTTATACTTTAGATTTTTATTGATACAAATGATATTTCTCTTTTCAGCAGCTGACTGCTTAGTGCTGTTCTCTGTAGGCCAGCTACACTAAGCAGACTGGACCGGATTTACAACTGCGTTTTTATTTCCATAGGTCCGCAATTTACCGTATATAGCTACCACGCATGTCTAGTAACTAATTTATGCTATCTACGTAACGAAACGTTACGTAGATAGCATAAATTGCATACATGCAGTCTTTAAAGACCACATGTATGCAATCTACGTAACAAAATGCTACTTAGATAGCATAAATCAGTTACTATGCCAACGTGGTAGTTATTTCCGGTAAATTATGGATGTACGGAAAAACGCAGTTGTGAATCCAGTCCACTGCTGCTGGAGAGTTATCTATAAATAGCGCTCTGCATTCATAGACTGAGTGCTGAGCGTTTTCTTCCATGAGTTACTGGAAAGCAGCTGCCACGGGCCCACATCACCCCCTGCAGCCACAGTAATTATGCCACTGCTCATGCATCTTCACGTTTGATAAGCGTGGACAGTAAACTAATAGAATTTACCGAATGCCTCCTGCAGACACTTGTATCCCTCCCAGTATGGACTTGCAGGCAGAGACGCTGAGTATGGGAAAACCTTTGGCTGTTCTAGAGACTCTGACATCTGCAACAACACCTGCTCCTAGATTGATATCGATGTTTCCAATCAAAAGTCTAGAGATAGAAGGAAAAAATTGCTATGAGTGATAACAGCCTACTGTTCTTCTTTTTATCCCTCTATACTGACCCCATCCCAACACATTAAAGTTCACTTAAAAAAAAAAAGAAAAAAACAACAACATTTTTCTGCCCTCTAAAGTTAGACTTAGATTCTCTGAAAACAAAGGTAATATGATAAAAATCTGGATGATAAAATACGGCTGAAAATTTATAGACTGTGAATAGGAGATGTGCTGACTTCTTCGGACAGGATTCACAGATCCCCGGATCTATGCTCGGCCTTGTGTTTTTACGCTTTTGTACGCGGGGCTGATGTCACGCAACAAAAATCTAAGTGTATGGGCCTTGAGCATACCAGCCTCTTAACAACGCTTGAGGGGGCGTGCCTGCCATACGAAATCCGTAAATACGCACCAAGGGCGGGGTGAGGCATTTACATCGTACAGTATGGGCGTGCTAAACGTCGTAACTACGCAAGGAGCTAGGGTAGGGTGTGCACGGCGTAAGACGAAAAAACTAAGTACAAACATGGGGAGTGCCTGGTTCAGTGCATCGTAGGAACGCTGACGTAAATACGCTATGCACAAGACCGTTTCATGAGCGCAGGTCTGGATCAGGCCCGTAGTGTGTATTTATCTAAAAGCGCCCTCAAATGCCCATTTAAATGCTTCCCCCAACCCACTTTCACGTAACTTCTACCATCCGGATAAAGACCACGCCCCTCCGTACATATGTCCCTAGGTGCGATTCACAAGTACATGCCTAAAGTACTTACGTGCGTAATACTACGTAAATTGCGTGGAAAAAGTTACAACACATGCGCAGTTAATCCACTCCTAAAAATACGCACGCAATCCGCCATAAAAACGGATCTGTGATAACAGCCCTTCATCTTTATAAAAAAGATAAAAGTAGGTGATACTGCATCTGATTAACGAGAGACCAAAGTATATTTTCATTTCTGTCCCCGTTATAAAAGTTTCTGTCCCCGTTATAAAAGTCATGTTGTCTTATTAATAATAATAATAATAATAATAATAATAACAATAATATAGATTGTTGAATCTACTTACACATTCCCATTGATATGAAATTTGGAATCAACAGAAACTTGAACACCAACATTTGGCATAAAGTTCACAGTGATCTCAGGAAGTTGAACATCTAGAATCTGTATCCTGTTTTTATAAAATATACAGTATATTAGTATATGTACCTGATCTCTACCAATATCTATGAATGCAGAATAAAAAAGACTACCGTATTCAGCAGGGGCGTTTTAAGAAGTGAGGGGGCCCGTGTGCAGGATTTGCACATGGGGCCCCCCCCTTCCCTTACCTGAGACAGGACTGTCCAGATTCGCGGGCCGAAAATGGGTCGGGGCTTAATGGCGATGTAAGCCCCGCCCCCTTTTCAACCCGCAAATCGGGACAGTTCCACCTCAGGGGAAGGGGGACTAATTTGGCATCTATTTCTTCCCTCCAGAAGATATTAGAGGGAAGAAATAGATGATGAATGGCCCCCCTTCCCCTGCCAACCCAGGGTGCAGGATGCATGCCACAGGGCCCCCTGTTCTGAGGGGCCCGTGTGCACTGCACACCCTGCACCCATTATAGATACGCCAATGGTATTCAGAATCTTTTTACAGTGCACATTGGGAGAAATGTTTAAGGGTGTTCTTATAAACAATATAAAACACAAAACATACTGTCATGTAAATTTGCTATGAATTAATAAAGAATCTTTTGATTTGTTAATTGTAGTAACTCAGTGGACCTGAGTACTTACCAGGGAAATGGTAAGTTTTAATTGGCGACTAGTTGATCAGTTCATATAAGGGATGGACTCCAATAGTGTAATCACAAATGGCTAAACAATTTGAAGTTTTTTTTACTACAATGTATCAGTGCTGAAAGACAAATGTGTTTCACTAGCTGTAATGTGAGGAACTTATCACTGATCAGTTATGTCTCTAATTGTTTAACACACTTCCTTATAAAGGCAGAGGGTTGGACACAAAAAACATAATATAAGATATTCTTGAAAATATTAACATATTATTGATATAAGATTAATTAAAATAATCCATCTGTCATTTCATTAACATAAAAAAGGTTAACTGAGGCTAAAATCTTGAAGCACCTACCCTGCAAATTTAATGACATTGCTAACCAGTGATTGTCCAAGTCCAAATAAGCCTCCACCTCCCTGGTTTTTAACAACAGAAGGAATTGGAATGAGTCCAAAAGCATTTTTGAAAGATAATTTTTGGGTCTGGCACGCTGTAAAGAAGAAAAAAAATTATTTGTGCGCTTATTACTCGTTATTTCTTCTTGCTTGGCGAGTCCTCATTACTTTTGTAATTATTTCACTTTACAAACCTGCACAGATAAAAAAGCTAATGTCAGGGTTGGCAACTTTTTATATCTTCCCTCCATGAGATCCCAGAAGGAAGAGATAGAGGCAGATATGGGGCAGAGCTTAATGACACAATTTATGTAAATTGTGTCATTAAGCCCAACCCCCTTCCAAGCAATACCATAATTTATAGTGTTCCAGGGAGTGGGAGGGGCTTGATGATGAAAATTGCGCCATAAATTACTAGTAATACTAAGGATAACTATTATGAGAGGAAGAGGGGCCAGCTCCCCCTGAGATACTGGCAATACTACCTGGAGTTGCGCCCAACCAACCCCAGATGTGCCCAACTAACATGTTGACCACACTCCCTCTTCAGCACGGATGCCGTGCCCTTGCTCCGGACACCATGGCACCTAGCTAAGTTCTTATGGCTCTGCCAGTCGGTAGATGGTTACATGCACAGAGAGATCCCTGGCATGTGGGGGTGGACACAGAAGTTTGGACACCTGAACATCTCTGATGCAAAAAGCTCCTTTATGCACAATCTTGTTCATTGATCACAAACTTACACTTGCAATCACAGTTTATTCTCCAAGACAGTTCTTAAATATTAAATTGCTTTTATACACTCGGACTCTTCAAACTTTCTAGTCCATACTGGCTGTGTTTCCCCTGTAACTATAATGCTCCTATATAGGGGCCTTATTGAATTAAAATTTCTAAATACATTCATAAATTAATGATTCCCTATAAAATTTGCGTCAAAATAGTAAATCTTTCCAAATTCAATTAACGGTTTGTTCATTTATAGATTTAATTGACTGAGAAACTTCACGACACACATAAACATGGTAGTGGTGTTGGTGGGGGTAATGAATATTGCAAGACTCCCTTCATGTCAGATCATTTGCCCTCTCAATGGGACCTGAGTTTGTCTACTGCCCATGTATTTATGTATTTTATTATTTGTATGAATATATTATTGTAACTCCCCTATACGTTAATGATTGTGATGGATATTCATGCAATAGGGACATAATTGAAAGTTTCTGAAAATGTGTATGTGATGTGTATTTTATTGCATTGACTGTAGGAAAAATATAGTTCTTCCTCACCTCTAAAAGTGTTTTAATTTCAAGCAGTAGATTTACAAAAATAAATGTCAAAAAAAAAAAAAAAATTGAATTAGTTTAATCATATCACAACATCAATGCTATGGACTATTGGGGTGTCAAATTTTTACCAACATGGTAACTCTGAAACTCTGAAAATGAAAACGTAATTACTGAGAAAATAACTGAGCCAGCTAAGTCAAAGTGCTCTGTGGGTTATACGATGCTGTCACACAACAATCTCGATCTGGGGAATAATTATTATAGAAAGTAAATACATGTAAGTTTAATGTTGTCTATGTAAGGGATGGTGGATCAGAAGGTTAGGTGGGTTGTTGAGGGATTTGGTAAATTTGCCTGAAGTGGGTGGTTTAATTAGCAAGAATACACAACTCGTGATAAAAACTAGCAGTTGGAGCAGATAGTGTAATGAATATGGAATACTCACCATACTCCATAGCTTCTTGTTTTATACGCACCACGGTTTTACATGGGGTACTTATCATTGGAGGAACCCATGCCAGCAGCAGCACAGCTAAAAATAGCAACTTCATAATGTTTTCAGTCTTCAGTAATGACATGAAAACAAGCAAAATGAGAAAATCAGCAAACAAGGCAAAGACAACATCCAATCTATGTAATAAACTGAGATGGCAAAGTCGTTCAAAGCACCTGAGATCATTTTAGAAAGCAAGTCAACAGCCTGCTTGCATTATTATTCTACTTAATATGTTACTGGGCTAAGTCTTGTTCTTAGTCCGATTCAGTCAGTTCCTGGTAATTATGCCAAGGTGGCACGAGGTAGGGCTACACAGGTGACACTTGTACAGGAATATACAACAGTAAATCATTAGCCAAATATTACTGGTAGCACAAACATAACTATTCTAACTCAATGTTCTAAACCAGAGGGAGCCACATTGTGGTGTGTGATGATGTTTTGATTGGTACCCATGGGCACTGTTGGATAAGGCAAGTCATAGATGTAGCATGCTGGCTTTCAAGACATATTGGACTTATAACTGGCACTCAAAGAGAAAGAAATTGTTCTGAAGTAATGCGATTTTTTTGTTGTGCTCATATTGATGTCCATCATGTGACAGATGTTTTTGGGATTCACCGTGGAAGATGTAAAGAGATATACATGTTTCTTACCTGTGACTCTCAGTGTGACTATGCAGTTCCCTCCTGTGGCTAGTGTTTAGTGTCAATGATTGAAAGGATGAGATTTTATACTGCTTGTTACATTTACAGTGTTTACAAATGTACTGTAAAAGAAAAAAAACTGCTGAGTTCCAAGGATCCCAGGTAAAGGTGAGGGTGTAACTTTTAAATATTTATTTAACCTGTGCACATAAAACAGAAGCCAACATATTTTTCTCATAATGGATTAAATCGGTGGTGACTGTATTTTCCAAATCCCCAAATTTAGGGATTACGCTTTACACATAAAGAAAACAGATTCCCCCCCATATTGTTGTCAGAGAAGATTACAGGATAAAGAGGACGATGTTTCTTCAGCACTGAATTATATGGACATTAGGTGTCGTCTTCTGACACCTGCTTTATCAGCTTACATATGCCTAGCCTGCCAACAGAGC
This sequence comes from Limnodynastes dumerilii, assembly GCA_011038615.1. Lineage (NCBI taxonomy): Eukaryota > Metazoa > Chordata > Amphibia > Anura > Limnodynastidae > Limnodynastes > Limnodynastes dumerilii. The sequence continues at coordinate 245,442 of WWET01002286.1, forward strand.
TCTTTCCCCATGAAGCTCCCTATGGGCCAGGTCTTGACTTACGATGGTGCAGCATCTGGAGCCCCGAAAGCAGTGCTAGGGACCCTACCTTGGAGTATGTTGAGTATTCCATATTCATTATATTGTCTGGTCCAACTACTTATTTTTATTAAGAGCTGTTTATTCTTGTTAATTGAATTTAAGTCAGGTTCAATCTGTGGCAGAATACACAGGAATCAGCCACAATGGACCGTATTCACTACGTTCTTTAGGAAGGCGATAAGAACAAATGGATTCGCAGTTATACGCATGGCAACTCCTTTGACACACCCTCATTTTTGTTGTTCTTAACAGACTTAAGAAGGCCATAGGCAGCCTTATCTTCCGGTGCGTATGTCTCTTTCTAAGTTGCTATAAGACGCACGTACTTAGCAAACCACATCCTGTCTGCCCCATTTAAATTCCTCCCCCCACCCACTTTTCTTATCTCCCTTCTTAACTTGGCCTCGTCCCTTTTTACTTATCTCCTTAGGGACAGCTTTTTAAATCACTGCATGTGCAGTTTAAACGTTCTTAAAAATATGCATGCTAATAGCAGCAGCTTCTTAACTGTGAATCAGGTTCAATATGTACAGGACCACAGGAGTAATAGTATGGAGCCACGGGCCTCTGCGCAGAGCAGGATTAAATAGGTGAGCTGATGACTAAGGCAAATCACATGACCACAGGCTCAGAGCTGCTCTTAAAGAATCTTGCTCCTTCTGTTCAGAGTAGTACTGTGGTCTAGAGTTCTGTGCCTGGAGCGGAGAGAAGAGTAGAGGGAATGTCCTGGACAGAGGGTTTGAAGACTAACTGCCAATGTATGACATTCTTCCTCTTGCGGGAGATCTCAGAGGGAAGAAATAGCTGTCAGTATGGGGAGGGGACTTAATAACACGATTTATGTAAAGTGTTCTTGGGGGGGTGGACGGGGGCTTGATAATGAAAATCACATCATCAAGTTTCGCTCAATTCCTAAGATTTCTTTAATGAGAGGCACTTGTGTGAGATTTACCGGCTCTCCGAGGATTCCGGGAGAACTGCCTGAATTTTGGGAGTCTCCCGGACTTTCCGGGAGAGTCGGAAACCCTGCCTTTAAGTTATAAGCTCTCTGGAGCATTGTCCTCTGCCTCCATGCCCCTTTCCTTTCCCAGCCTTCAGGGTACTTGAACAAATAAGTCCTGAGTGCACTGGCAATTCAATGCCCTATAACAGGATCTTATATTCATATGGAAAGTCACCTTTTTAGTGTCACACTGCGGTCATTAAAGGACACAAAATATATTAGCACTTATTAAAACTAAGTAAATTGTTCCTATTTATTAATCAAATAGTGATTTTTATGTACTATTGGGAGATTGGGAGTGTAGTGTGTAATCAAATAAACTTTGCTGTTCAGCCTCCTTAAGAGCTAACACCAGATGTATACTTATTCTTCACTAGAGATACAGCGTGACATGTTATTGTTATTACTGGCTGCTGAGCTAATGTTATCTTAAGCAGTACTCGAAGTGGAAATTTAGAAGTGGGGTGTAGAATCCGTGTACCCCAAAAAGTACCCTCGTAGATCAGTACGTAATTAACCGCTAAAAACCGCTAAAACTGCGAAAAATAGCACAAAGGCGAATGTTAGTTCAAACTTACGCAACAGAGTTTACTCAACAGAATCAGGTTAACAGCAAGGTACAACAACACAGTATTCACGCAGCGCAGCCGACCAGGAAGGCAAAGACGATCAGTCCAGACGTCTTCTCAGGAAAGATGAGAGTGAGTGTCCAAAAACAAAGTCCTTTTATGTCCATACATCAAAGGGGTAGCCGATCTTCTGCTTGATTGGAGGGATCTCAATCCTCTTCGCGGCGTAACGAAGGGTCCATACGCCCGCACAGGGGGAGTGCCAGGGGGGAGTCAGCGATGTAACGCTGAGCGTTAGCACGCTCAGCGCTACACCGTAGCTCAGGATCAGGCCCTTTGTCTCTAACTATATAGCGATTAATATGCGAATATTCGCAAATATGCTTTAATATTTTCTGTTTCCACAGGGGTATGGAAATTTCAGCACCAGAGGTGTCTTGAGTTTGGCAAAGTAAACAGGTCAACAATGAGAAATCACATTGTGTACATGTCATGTGGGTCATGATTTTTACACTGAACGCTCCATGTTTAATTAAATGACCTGATTACCGCTAGAGAAAAACAATGATAGCTCCCCCACAGGGCCGTTTCTAGGGACGGACAAGTCCAACCAACCAAATTGCTCCTCTTTTTGTGTGCCCAGCCAGCCTTATTGAACCTCCTTCTGTGTGTCCAACCATCCTTATTGTGCCTTCCTTCTTTGTGGCCAGCCAGTCTAATTCCCCCCCTTTGTCCATCCAGCCTTATTGCCCCTCCTTCTGTGTCCAGCCAGCCTTATTACCCCCTCTTTATTTGTGTCCAGTCAGCCTTATTGTCCCCTCCTTCTGTTTGTCCAACCAGCATTATTGTTCCTGTTTTTGTGTGCCCGGCCAGTCTTATAGCCCTCTCTTTGTCCAGTCAGTCTTTTAGCCCCCTCTTTGAGTGTCCAGTCACACTTATTGCCCCTCATTCTGTGTCCACCAAGCCTTATTGCCCCCTCTTTACTTGTGTCCATTCAGCCTTATTGTCCCCTCCTTCTGTTTGTCCAACCAGCATTATTGACCCTCCTTTTGTGTGCCCAGCCAGCCTTATTGCTTTTCCTTCTTTGTCCAGCCAGCCTTATTGCTCCCTCTTTATTTGTGTCCAGTCACCCTTGTTGCCCCCTTCTTCTGTTTGTTTGTCCAATCAGCATTATTGCCCCTCCTTTTGTTTGCCCAGCCAGCCTTATTGCCCCCTCTTTATTTGTGTCCAGTCAACCTTGTGATCCGTCCTCCTCACCTTCTGTTTGTCCAAACAGTCTTATTGCCCCCTCATTGTGTCCAGTCAGTCTTGTAGCCCCTCTTTATGAGTGACCACCCAGGCTTATTGCCCCTACTCTTATGTCCAGTCAACCATACTGCCGCCCTCATTATTTGTGTCCATTCAGCCTTATTGTCCCCTCCTTCTGTTTGTCCATCCAACCTTATTACCCCCTCCTTTTGTGTTTCCAACCAGCCTTATTGCACCTTCCTTCTGTGTCCAGTCAGACTTATAGCCCCTCCTTTTTTGTGCCCAGCCAGCCTTATTGCCCCCTCTTTATCTGTGTCCATTCAGCGTTATTGTCCCCTCCTTGTTTGTCCAAACAGTCTTATTGCCCCCTCTCTATGTTCAGCCAGTCTTATAACCCCTCTTTATAAATAACCACCCAGCCTTATTGTCCCTCCTGTATCCAGCCATCCTTATTACCCCAACTTTATGTGCAGTCAGCTTTATTGTCCCCTCCTTCAATTTGCCCAGCCTTATTGCCCCTTCTGTGTCCAGACAGCCTTATTACCCCCCACTTTATTTGTGTGCAGTCAGCCTTATTGCCACTCCTTCAGTTTATCGCCACTCCTTTCAGTCTTATTGCCCCCTCTGTGTGCCCAGACAGTCTTATAGCCCCCCCTCTTTATGAGTGTCCACTCATCGAGCCAGCCTTATTGCTCCCCACTTTATCTGTGTCCACCCAGCTTTATTGCCCCTCCTTCTGTCTCCAGCCAGATTTCCCCTCTATATGTGTCCATCCTTATGTCCCTTTCATGTCCAGCTTCCCATTCCAAAACTACTTTCATAAAAAAACTGTAAAATAAACTTACCTTTCCTGTGTCTTCCCTCTCTTCTCCTCCGCAGCGTGCACTCTGCAGGCTAATGGCGCTAGTGTCTTCTGCTCTGTCAGTGGGTCCCGGTGGCAGGCAGGAGAAGTGAGTAGGTATGCTATATGGCGCTATGGCATACCATCACTTCTGTGAGCCTACACTGAGTGAAAATACAGCCACTCATAGAATCTTAAAATTCTATGAGCAGCTGTATTCTTACTCAGAGCCGGATCACAGAAGTGGCGGTATGTCATACCGCCGTATACCGGCCCACTTCAAGTACTGGGTTAGTTCTTGAGTCAGTTCTTGCTCTTGCCAACTGATTGAGCTACAGCCAAATCTATAGGTCGCACCGTTCAAGAAATGGTTGCAGACCCACTATGTTTTGGTCTCTCATTTTTGCACCCACACTAAGGTCCAATGTATTATACCTTTGATTGGATAAAGAAGGTGTTTTGTACAACATCTACTAAATGTTTTGCATTTTATTGGATTGTTGTGAGTTTTGACGCCAATAATAGTAATGATATTGTATTTTAGTTATTGTCTGTTTCCTCTAAGGAAAGAGACAATCATTTTGTTTGATGAGTCAATATTTAATCTATGCCTCACAAAACCACAACACTACTAACACAAAGTCTCGTACATTGTAATGTAGTGTAGAATTGCATGCGGCACCAACAAACTATTCTCTGTAGATAGGTGAAAATTTTAACTTAATATATAAAATACTTTATGAAATATAGTCCCTCAAAGTCCATGCCCCACCTCTCACAGAATATCAATGGCAAAATAATGTTTATTAGAGTTAAACTTGTTAAGTGTGAGCACGTGTGTGAATCTATCCATCTATCTATCTATCTATCTATCTATCTATCTATCTATCTATCTATCTCATATCTATCTATCTATCTATCTATCTATCTATCTATCTATCTATCTATCTATCTATCTATCTATTTCTTATTTATTAATTTCATATTTATCTATCTGTCTGTCTGTCTGTCTGTCTGTCTATCTGTCTATCTATCTATCTATTTCTTATCTATTAATTTTATATCTATCTATGGTCTGAATTCAGAGCTGCGCTTCCATCTTTTTTTCAAATATAGTGTACTATGTTCAAAATGTTTTCAATTTTTTGACACTTTGGACCGGATCCACTATTAGGTAAAATAGTTGTTTTACTGAAGCAATAAAATAATTGCATTTAGTTTTGTACACAAAACTAACTTTCATTACAGATCTGGAACCTCCAGACTTTTGTAATGGAAGTCATTCTGTTGGTGGGTGGCAAAGGTTAAACTTAGTAGGGCAAGGATGCAGGGTTG
>WWET01002286.1:250574-269597 GCA_011038615.1 Limnodynastes dumerilii
GGGTTATTTAACTGCTATATGAAAGGCTTGGTTTAACCCTTATGTACTATCCACACTTCCATATCGTTCTAAATTTAAGTAAGGACGGTTCGGAAATTGGAAATCACCACATATGAGGCTTTATATCTCCGCAGCTGTCTCACAAATTAATTTACATATAAATCACTTTCCAATCCACTTGGAAAATTTTCAGAATTGACTTCCATTACTTAGTAAGAAATAGTAAAGCCTTATTATTCAGGTCAGGGCTAGTGAGGAGGTATACATGGGTATGATATACCGTCACTTCTCCCAATGTTTAAATTGAAAAGCAATAAATCTCCATCCACTTCTATTGTTTCAAAATGTTTATACCGCCACCTCTAAATGTACATACCGCCACTTCTAAATTTCCACTTCGACCACTAATTCAGGTGAACCCTAGGGACCCCACAGGTACTAGGGGCTGTATTCACAACACCGGACGTATTGTATATACATCTGGTGTTTACCGATATTTGATATGGGCAGTATCAAATATCGGGAAACACCTGACGTATATGCAATACGTCCGGTGCTGTGAATACGACCCTAAGGGCCTATCTTTTTTTTTATTCAAAAGGTATTTTTTAAATGGATAAAGTACTGTCTTGTGCGGTTTAGTAGCTACCGTGTCAGGTCAGATTGTCAGCAGTATTGGGGTAAAAGACTGAAGTGCCAGAGCATAAGGGCTCGGCCATAGATGTTCTGACTCACTTTGGCACAGAGTCTTACTACTGCCTCTTGTATGCACCAGAGTCATGGCACACCATCAGTAGATAAGGGCCACCAGTGGCCAGTTTTGCAGCGGGAAGTAACCTCAACCAGAGAACAACGAGAAGAGCCTCAACCAACAGGAGAGTGAGTTGACTAGGCAACACTAAAAAGCAGGAGGAATAACACTGGAGTGCTGATAGAATAACACTGGAGTGCAAATGGAATAACATTAAAGTGCAGATAGAATGATACAGAGATAGAATACATGGCAGGGAGTAAGCAGTGCATGGATGGAGTGACCACAGAACAAACCCCTGGAAATACAACAAAACAGATTGGGCAAACAAGGACACTCACACAACAAGCATACAAGGAAGAAACCACACACTCACTGGAGAAGTAGAACGGGAATAGGTCAGAATAGACAGACACCAAGCAGGGAAAGCCACAGGAGGATTAGTCTGATAGGGAGTAACACTTAGTAGTCACAAGGTACAGGTCAGACAGGAGAGCAGGTGAACAAGGAGACCACACCATAACTGGCAACATGCAGCAGACACCCATCCAATCAGTAGGAGCAAGGGATCCAGCTGAACGCACATTGGCTGGCATCCAGGTCACTAGGATACAACCTGGACAATCAACCTGAACACGAGACAGCAAGGAGGTGCCTAAGGAGAATGTTTACATACTATCTCCGACCCATGACAGCAAGATTGACTGTGCCAGCCAACAAGGCTTACATGCAATCACAGGCATGTGACAATGGGGGACTGCAGCCCTGGGGTACAATGGGGTACTGCAGCCCTGGGGTACAATGGGGTACTGCAGCCCTGGAGTACAATGGGGTACTGCAGCCCTGAGAAATAAAAAAAAACACACTATTATACCAGGATTTTATGTCTCCTCATTCAAATAGTTTAAGTATCATTTTAAAAACTCCCAATGCCAAGTGGAAATTCCCTATATAAAAGTAATTGTGTCTCTACTTACATATTTTTCCACACATAACCAAGCAATCAATATTAATTAAAAAAAAAATTCCAAACAGCCATTTTTGGCAGGTAAATAGAGCCTGCTACATTTTATTGGGTGTGGTTAACTGGAATTTTATCTCAAATCATTGGAAGGAGAGAAAGAAAGAGTATTTTTTTTCAAAGAAATTCAAGAGATATTTACAGACATTCTCCACAAGATGGAGCCCTTACATCATTATATAAACATGAGTAGCATAGTAAAAATAAAATAACAATAAAATAAAAATAATGAATAATAATTAAACATTTCCTTTAAATAACAGCTCATTATATACATATCTCAGTTAGTTATATAATATAATCAAGGAAATACTTTCATAGAAGTTATCATTTATTTTTTACACTAGATTCTAATATGGTGGCATTGACTTCCATCCTAGTGTTATAACTGGGAGAAGGAATATTGTGATACTGTAGAATGTCGCCCTACAATCAGCCTGTCTCAACACTCCTAGAATCCCAAATATAAGTAAAAAAGTGTCTGTGCCTGATGCTCCATGCCCTTTCTAAGAATACACCAATGACAATAGATGTTGAAAATGAAACAAAATGACTAACATCACTAAATCAATAAAACAAGCTTGTATAAAAGTGACTCTGGGCCTGATCCAGAGCTACAAAATTGGTGTCTGAAGGGTGAATGCGAATTTTCGCCCGTGCGTAAAAACATATACGCCCCTGACACTCCCATAGTAAAGTACCTGCTTACGGCGGCTATACCCTACACTGGGTACGACCGTCGGCCGTACGAATTTTCGCACAAAATACGCAATTCGTACGGCCTTAGCACGCCCATACTGTACAATTTAAATGGCTATCCCCGCCTCCCTGTTGTAAAACGAGCGCCCAGCCGACCGTCGTACTGAACGCACGCCCCTCGAGCGAAAAATTCGCACACCATACGACCGCTAAACGCTCATGTCGTCCAGCCGACCGGAAGCTGTCATACTGGGCATGCGCAGTGCGAATTTTCGTACGAAAATACGCAAAAAACCCTCGTACGCTCGCCCGTCGGACAGCAATTTCGTAGCTCTGGATCAGGCCCTCTGTGCATATCAATAAAATAAGCTAATATCAAAATTATTTCAAAGTGTTCCCCTATAAAAACAATGGGTGATACTGTGCAAAACAGCTTTAGCTTTAGCTTTACTACATCAATCAGACAATCAAAATCAATAAGACAAGATATACATCAGAGAAATGTATATAATGGACCCCCAGATATTAACAGGCTACGTAACAAAAATGAATTGTTACTTACTGTATTTACGTATTTAAGTTTATTTAAGTATAATTTACTGATACTGTTATTTGTTCCCTTCTTCTGTTTCTTCTTTAATATTTTATTTTATATTTATGTCTTTTTATATTTTATCTCCCAATCTTATTTTTTATTTACTTTTTAAGAGCGCTATAGATATTTTTTACAAGGTGTTTTGATACAAGTGATAAATGCATAGAAAAAAGGATATTGTGTGTATTGTATGCATGGAGTCTTTTCTTGGGCAATCTCTGGTGCCAACAGGTGCGATCTGTGCACTGGCAGCGATGCAACAGGAAGAGCAATCAGCAACCCAGATGGGGGGATTATTAGATTAAAAGCCCAAATATTTATTTTCCTGAGCACATGGACAGTGGATATTGCAGGCAGCAGTGTCACAACTCCCCGCTCCCCAGTAATTATTTCATCACTTGGCAGCTCACAATCCTGGCACCCTGATGCCCCCTGGGGGGGTACACTATGAAAAACACAGGGGCAGATTCTACTTAATTCCCAATTTCCCACCACGCCCAAAATCTGCAAATCCTATGCGCTGTACAAAGCCTGCCTTGTGCAATGCTGTACTGGAGAACTACAAGTGCCAGCATAGTATGTATGATGAGTTGGACATTAAACATTCCTACTCAATACATAGTCTGCTGTATTTATCAGCTAACAAGGGGGAAATGTACTGTGCAATCGCCCAGTAACAGGACATTTCTGGAAGCAGGGTTGGCTCCTGGAAACAAGAAGTGATTGGTTAATTTAAGGGCAGGACCACTTACATAACAGCAGCTCAAATGACTGCAGGCTACAGTTGGGTGTGTTTTTCCAGTCTGTTTTGCGCCAGACCATCTTGCGGCAGTTGAATGGCAGTGTCCACGCTCAAGAGCGGCGGTTTTGTGACTCCCGGAGACACGAAGATTTCTTAACAGGTATGGCCTTCATCCTAATCTTAAACCTCTCATAACCCTCCTTTTCCGCAGCTTAACCCTAATCGTCCCCTTTAGCCCTAACCTTCACTTCTTGAGGCCTAACCCTAACCTAAGCCTGCCTCCATTCACTTGACGTCTGTATCGTTGTGGCAACTGCATCCCCTAAAGACTATAGAAGATCCAGACAGTATATTGTGTTTGCTGTAGTGTCTCACAACTCCTCTCACACCTCTCCAAGCTTTTGTCTTCCTGTGATGGACAAGTGAACGGGCCCCCATGTAGTCACACAGTTACTCGAATACAGTGTTCTGGTTTCTCATTTAACAGATTTCATTAGCAGTAATAAAATAAGACTTTAATCACAAATGCCTCATTCCAGTTTTCATGAATGGCCATTAACGATCGATAATGACAATTAGACTTCAGCTAATATGCCGCTATTAGGGGAAGCAGCAGATGCGCCAATGGGTCAATGAGGACCTGAAATACCCAGACAAGGGGAGCGGATGGAGTTACTAGAAATTATGAATTAATCATTAGACTGCTTGGAAGGATCAACGACACAATCAGCATCTATGTAAGGCCCATACAGTATGTTACCGTGCTCAGGTCTCACAATGGAGACTGAACATTACCATCAATCCCAGGTAGACTAAGAGGGGAGTCATTTAAACCTGGTGAGTGACAGTTGGAAGCTCAGGTACGGAGTATATTGTACCTAATGGAAGTAGACATGTTGGAGGTATATATATATGTGTGTGTGTGTGTGTGTTCTTATTTTTTATTTTTATGACTTTACATGTTGTTACAGTACAAAGCATACAATTGAATGCAGCCGGACACACTTCATATTTCCAGTAGTAGGGTCATTCTTTATTACCTTTTCTTCCTTGAAGACTTTCATAGAACTCTTGACCTCTATATCACGATAAGGTTACTACCAGTTATTTGCATTAAGAATCTGGTTTATGTGGAAAGAAATAAAACATGAAAAGACAATTGACATAAATACTTTTGATCTCTAACTAATCACAAATCTTACAGCTTGACCGCCTATCTACTCATTATCTCCAATTTCAGTGGAGACTATCATCGGGAAGCAGGCTGTGCACTGCGCTCTTATCTTAACACAATAAATAGGGATCTTTCTAAAAAAATGAGAGTGCGAGTCATCTTCCACCACATGGTGTGTTAGTTTGTTTTTTCTATTTCTATTTTATGAAATGTAATTTTGGTTGTAATCAAATAATGTTATAATTTATTTTATTGACAATAACTGGTTTTATTGGTTATACTCCGTTTTTAAATTAATAACTCACTACGCAACAGAATACAGTTTAATGATCCTGCATTCCATGCAGATATCAGTTCCCCCCCTGCATCTCCTATGTGAGTCTTCTCTGTAAAGAAGAATCTTGCATCTTAAATCTTGATTAATCCTCTGAAAAAATCCTGGCGGATGAAACGCGTTAGAGGATGCTAAAATCTTGTACCAGTATTGCTATCACCAGTACTATTGTCTGATTACCATTGTCAATACCTTTTAAGAAGGGAGACGAATCTGTGTGAAACAGGAGTTCCCTCTCTTGATACTGTTTTCATCAGTACCATTTCTTAATTACCACCAATCACACTCCGGTCTGTTCCTAAGAAGGTAAAGTTAAAGCCAAAGGCACCTGGGTCTAAGACTAAGAATGTAAATGTTAGCCACACTAGAAATAAAAGGATAAATAAAATTTGATGACTAAATACAAAATTTTAAGTCTGTGACAATGAAAAATGTGCAAAGTTAAGATCAATAATTCATAGGTAGACCGGTATACAAAAGAGAAAAGATATTGAATCCATATATGCTCATCTGAGATAGTTAAGATACAGCAGTCCCACGGTATAATTCCACAAAAAAATGCCAAACTGTGAAAAAAAACCCTACTGAGGCCCAGCGGTCCCACAATAGAAATAAAACTATTAATAACAGAGGACCTGATTCACAATTAAGAATCTGCTGCTCTTTAGTTCTGTAAATTTAAGTAGGGACAAACTGCACATATGTGTAGTAACTTAATGTACGCAATCTAGGTTGGATTTAAGAACGGGACAGCTCTGAATCACCAAGACGAACCTAGTTCTTCTAAAGAATGAAGGGGTCTGTTGGGACAAATAAAGAACAAAGATAAGAAGAATGGGTAGAGAGAGCCATTTTACATGGGAAATTCTGAGCATGGTTGCGCAACAGCGCTCCTAATTAGCCGACATACGCACACAACTAAGAACCTAAAGATATGGGGCCCTATGGCAATCGTAAGTCGGATAAGAAGCTGAAAACTGGGGGCATGTCAGGGGAGTCGGTATGCTACTTGAGTGCATAGAAAATGAATAACCTAAAACAATCTTATGTGTGAATCCTGTGTTGAGTACTTTTCACAATTAAGTCCTATGGGCTTGTAGACTTGTACAGGCGTTTATCTCTTCCCTTATGTATACTGGTCTACCTATAAAATATTGGGGTAGATCCAGAACTTCGTTTGACGTACGTTTATTCGCATAGCGTATTTTCGTGTGCGTACCTTCTATACGCTCCCCTAGGCACACCCCTTGAATGTACGTATTTTGTCAAGATACGCTTTTCAAACCCACGTACGTATGGGCAACACGTATTTACGCAGCTAAGCACGCCCATACTGTACACTTTAAATACAAACCCCCGCCTATTTAACTATTTCAGACGTATTTTGGACTCACGTAAAATTGGCACGCCCACGCATAAGTATTTACATGACATATACGTGAATGGCCCATACGTTCACAATTACGCTACGTTACTGAGCGTATTTTCTATGGTGCGCATGCGCAGTGCTTACCAAAAGGCGATTTTACATCTCCACCACATGTAAATTCGCTCACAAGCGTTGTTCTGGATCTGGCCCATTGATCTTAAAATTTGCATACGTTTTCTGTTATTTAGTCATGCATTTTATCCCCTTTATTAATGGTATTTCCATCAATTTCCCTACTACTGGTTGCTGGCTGGTATTTAGCTACCGGAATTCCTCCTGTTACTAGAGACTTGTAAGTTGGGATTGTGTGTCTCTTAAATACTGATAGCGTTTATTTGATGAAGACTGGTTTAGATTTAAGGAGCCTTGGATACATTTGTCTCCCAAACTAGTCAATAGTTAATCACCTAAAGCATAGGGGTATCTTTAATGGGTGCAGGGTGTGCAGTGCACACGGGCTCCTCAGAACAGGGGGCCCTGTGGCATTCATCCTGCACCCAGGGTTGGCAGGGGGGGGGGGCAATCGGCATCTATTTCTTCCCTCTAAGAGCTTCCAGAGGGAAGAAATAGATGCCGAATGAGCCCCTCTTCCTCTGCAGTGGGACTGTCCCTATTCGCGGGCCAAAAAAGGAGTGGGGCTTACAGCACCATTAGGCTCTGCCCCTTTGAGGTCCGCAAATCAGGACAGTCCTGTCACAGGGAAGAGGGGGGCCCCAAGTACAAATCCTGCACAAGGGCCCCCTTACTTCTTAAAAAGCCCCTGATCAAAAGGGTGCCAAATTTTACCGGGAAAACCATGTTGTGATCCAAGAGGTGCAAATGCATTTTTCAAGAAGTGTGCTTCTTCTATCACAAAGTGCACACATAATGGGTAACTTCCTATTACTATTCCCCAACAATGCAGGGTTTGATGTCCCATTGGGAGGCATATCTCTTTAAAGGCATCTCCGTGTTTAATTATGAATAGATCACAATATGTTAGCATGTTACTATTGGATGATGCTTCCACTTCTTCCCCGCCCCATAAAGCCTCTGTCCTAACTGTTAAATTCCAATATAATATTTGATGGCAAAATAAAAAAAAAACAGATATACTATACTACTGCATTGGTTCTATGGTATTTAGGGATCCTGGATGGTGAGAGAGTGGTTTATTTGTGGAGGGATGCACAGGAAAAAAACGGAGACAGTTTTTAAAGAGCCTTTAGTTCACCCCTTCTAAGTAAGAAAAATGAGTGACATTCAAAAATGAAACGGCTGGTGAAATGATGGTTAAAGAGATGATAATTTGTGGGCATACCCAAAGGGACTGGTAGTGTTGGTGTGACTGACCAGTCAGGTACCATGGTGTTGATAGGTGATTGTGGGTAGTTCCTGGTTATAGTTCAACCCAGACCACCAGGTCCTCAGGACTTATCAGTTCATGTTTAGAACCATAAAGATAACTGCTCCTTTCATTTACATAACCAATAAATGTTGGCCAATATAGGGCCATGGAAGTATTGGTGTCATCCTTCTTGCATTACATGTAAATGTGGCTGTAACTTATAACTCCGGCTTTCATTGCCTTACAATGGGAACTTTCAGTTTCTGAACCAACCACAGGCTAATGTTTCCTAAGATGTTCCTGAGGCATTAAACATGACTGAACCTGTCTCCAGTGGCATAGTAAGCTTGCTTAAACTGGAATTACAAGATAAACAAGAATATGAAGGCATTATATGCAACATGTAAATTTAACAGAATCACTTATATGATCTATTTACAAAGGGACGCGTTGCTTTATTTCTGAACTAATTCAATGCTGTAAACAAGTCATGGTCATTTATTTTAACATCTTACACAATTTACCATGAAAATCCCTGTTTTATTCAATAATTATAAAGGGGCTGTTTATTATAACATGAATTTGTCATTTTGTTTCTCCCATAAATGCAACAACTATCAGATGTCTTTGCTTTGCTGTCTTTTCTTCATATGTCATTGGACCTGATCCAGACTTCTGTGCACGTTCTGTAAACACGGAGGTCTGTAAATCCGCATGTTAGAGGTAAGTGAACTCCCCTGTCATTCCCCTCTCATGTATGGAGTTCTGTACACTTACACCTAAGTTTTCTGCATGCATCTGCGATCCCTGCCCCCCTATTTATATATATATATATACAAAAAAAAAGTTCAACACTTTCATGGATATCGGATTAAAAGAAATCATGTATATAATTGAGCTTGTTCAGCTTTATCTGTTAATTAGTGGGGTGTGGTTTGCTGGTATGATTTGTCATACCGAGTCCACTCTACTCTGTAGCTTGTAAGGGCTCCCACATGTACCTCCAACGCGTTTCAGTTCAATCGGGTACCCTAAACATCATTCTCATATATATACCATAAAACCGGTTGAGCCAATGCCTAAATGTAGGTATAATGTAATACCCCAAAACGGGGGCTATTCAGGCTGGTGCAGCAGGCGTGAGGGAGGCTTGCTGAGAGGCACGCGGGTGGTTGCCTTGCAACCACCAGCTGACGAGGGACGTGCTAGGTAGCGCGAGGCAGCTCTAATAGTGGGGACGGAGGAAGGCGGTAGCGGTGAGCTGTGAAGAGATGAAGGAGTGGAACGATTGAGGCTGACAGGCAGAGTTGGATTGGAGAAAGTGAAAGGAGTGAGCAGCAGTGACTGTGAGAGGACCGGAGGTGAAAGCTGAGGACCTGTGGATCTGGAGTGCAGTTAAGGTGTTGAGCAGTCCAGCGAAGTATCAGATGGGGAAAGCAGCGTGAGGTGATAGAAAGAGATCTGGAGAGGCGGTTAGCGGCAGAGAACTAGAGGGAAAAGCTGAGGTGACAGAAAGACTAAGGAGAAAGTATTGAAGGAGATAACAGAGGAGTGAGTTAGCTGTGGAGAGAGGAGAGAACAGTCCCAAAAAGAGTTGGCACAGTGAGCTGTAAAGCATCGGAGGTGCTGATTGGGTAAAAACAGTAGTGAAGAGAAGTTGGAAAGGTAAGTGGAACAGTAGGGACACAATTAAACATATAAGACAGTTTTATGAACTTGTTCCACTAGTGAAACTCTTTTTTTCCCCTATTTAATATTAAATAAAGAGAATGTTGTATTTAAAACATTTATTAGGCCAAATGAATGTTTAGATGATGCCTTTTCTCATGTAAGAGCATAATAATAATTTTGGATTAAAAGGTAGAAATACATTAATGGTCAGTTAGGATTTAGAGAATAGCTAGGAATAAAATAGAGTTGATTTAACGGTATCAGTTTAGACAGATATATGTTAATATTTATGAAATAGTAATTGAAACTGATGGTATAATTGTTACTTTGACACATTAGTGAAGTTGTAAATGTTGATTCTATGTGCAGCTTTCAAGTGAATTATTATTGGTTTACTGTAAAATTTCTAAGTGAAATAATAATTCCATTGAGGTTGAATTGTTAGTATTGATGTTTAAACTGAAACTGCAAGTGTAATATTTATGTGACTGTCAACGCTGATTCTCTATATAATCCATATGTAATTCCGTTTTATTGTGACAAAACCTTTTGTGAGAAATGAGGAGATGGTTACTGTGAACTTCAAAGATTGCTCTCTGGAAAATGAATCTCGGTAAAGAAAACTTCTTTTGCAACATAGTGATCAGTTGCTTTCTCTGTAGCATCATTCACTGAATACATTTCGCTACCAACTTCACTACCAAACTGTGACAACGGGCCTGATCCAGAGCTACGGCCGCCGTCGCTAGCACGGTGGCCGTAAGCGTAATGCACCGGCAGATGTTGCCCGGCGTCACAACGGCGTCCATAGTAGCGCCGTAGGGACGCTGGAGGGGACGTCCCCCAGCGTCTCTACGCTGAAGTTAGTGTAGGGGGGCGGGGGGAGGGAGGGTAATGAGGCTGGGAGGGCGGCGTTAACGTACTAACGCCGCCGTCCCAGCGTATCAACTCTCCCTTACGCCGGCTGAAGTTAGGGTAGCCTTCAGCCGGCATAAGGAATAGTTATAGCCTTCAGGTAAGGGAGAGTTAATACGCTCCTACAAGGGGGAGTGTCGGGCCAGAGCAGCGATGTTACGCTGAGCGCTACAGCAGCTCAGTGTAACATTGTAGCTCTGGATCAGGCCCAACTAGTGTAATTTAGTATAGTATAGTGTTACAATAAGAGATGGGGATAAAGGCTAGTCTAGAACCTCATCTGGAGCCAAGGATTGAAGTATGACATCTAGAATTCAATTTAGTTTAGGTGTCAATAGATTACTGAAGCTTTCCGGATACTTGCCATAACTGCTGACATACTAAGCCCCGTATTCAGAGTACAGAGTGTTTAGCGATTTTTACTACTGCGCATGCGTCATTTTTTAACGTAATCTATATATCTTATTACGTAGATTGGGTAAATGCGGTCTGAAAGAACACATTTACGCAATCTATGTAAGAAAAAGATACGTAGATTACGTTACAAAATTACTATGCATGCGCAGTAGTAAAAATTGCTAAACTCTGGACGTATATGTTACACGTCCGGTACTCTAAATATGGGCCTAAGTGAGTAAAATGTATGTTACCGGTAATTTTTGTATCTGTGGTTGTTTTATTATCTATTATTAATGGCATTTCAACAAAATGTATGCACCGGTTACATTAAACATTATCAAACACAGTCATCATCTTCTGCCCCAGATATTGTGGTTTGCCTCATTAGTACATAGCTTACAACTACCGGTATGAAAGCATTAAGGAAGCACGTTATATGAGGAAGGGACAATGGAGGGTAATGTGTACAGTAGCACTGTATTATAGATCATTTACATTATTCCTGAAATATCATCTACATTGGACACGCCCCTAAAGGTATGGCCACACCTCCAATTCCGCTGTCATTAAAGTTGTGAGTTATGATGTCTTCATTGCTCAAAAGGAAACAGGGTGACAATAAGGCTATGAGAGTTAGTGTGAAGAAGAAAGAAATATTTTGGAATCACACAAAGAGAAATCTTCATATGTGTTAAAAAGGGCTACAAAAGAAGTCACTGAATATGTAATATTTACTACTCAGGGCTCATCATTTATTCCTAATAATGAGCATATATTTTATTGATGCAAATAAAACACATATACTTCTTCATATACTTCCAATTATTTTTATGCAGGGAACTCCAGGTCTCCAGAAATGACAGCATATCCCTAGAGAAAATAAAAAGAACATTAAAAATGAAAATACTTTGGGGGGATGTTGTAATTTTGGAACATATCAAGATAACGACAGTGGACCTACGCAATTGGTGTACATAAGTCCATCTTTGCGAGCGTACTGCGGATGCGCAGGTTACCTGTTACCTCTGTACAAGCCTATATACGCATTGTAGGCTGTTAAAGTGTACAGTATGAGCTGGGTTAGGCACTTGCATATGTCTGCGCATTTCGCATGCACAGAAATGCGTGAATATAAGTTAAGGTAAGTCAGCTAAACTCCATACGTGAGAGGGGAGTGTCATGGGGGTGCACTAGCCTCTTGTGTGCGGACTTTAGGAACCCCATGCATGCAGAAATCACTCTTAAGGCGGAATCAGGTGCAATGTGAGTAATTGTTTTAAAGCTTCTAAATGTATTGTAGGTTATATATATAAGTTCTGTTTAACTGTTAATGAACCTTGCTATTTTACAAGATCCATCATCTGTATTTGAATTATACAATAGATCTAAGTTCAACTTAACGATCGGCTCATGATTGTAGATGCTTATATGCTGAATTTCTATCCATCAATTCTGCTCCCACATAAGATTCACTATTGACTTTTGGGGATACAAAGAACAATCAGTTCTAATCGTACAACTGGCTGCTCATTAATTGGGTCCATTTATTTACTGATTCAATTGATTGTGTTACTTGACCCTGACATTTGATGATGTAGTCCATATCCATTTTATTGCTAACTTTTATTGTGCATATTGTATACAATATTTATCCATATATTAATAAAATATGTGATATTAATATTTAGCGCTACCCAGATTTTTGCTTTGCCAATTCTGTACATGTCTGCAAACACGCTGCTCCTGATTCATTTGGACGTTAATTGTTGAAAAGCTTAGTTTAAAATCTAATGGGTCGGATCCAGAGACCTAATTGTCTCCTATTGTACATGGGTTTAGATCAGGCCGCTGTTGGTTTTCTGAGGGGCTGGGATGTCAGTACAATTAGGCAATGCACATTATAGGCATGCCCTTCCTCTGCGTATTAGTCCTGAGTTACTGCTGGCGTTTTCTGCTCACAGAACACAGAAAAGTTAAGGTAGGGCCACCGGTGTGAAGAGAAAGGCTAGCGGTGCACACAGATACATGGAAACTGCGGGCCTGCGATTGTGGATCTGTACACATTCATTGCATTCCATCACATAAGAATCGGATGACAGGATCCAGTCTAATGTAATGATGATGCTGGACCGGATTCAGAGATGCGTGTGTCTAAAGTACGTAAATATATGCGCGCACTTAGCAAGCCAACTCCCATGACTTTCACCTAGCATGGACGGGTTTTCGGAGACTTACACCTCCATAGGGCCCACTTAACTGTACGTGTGTACTTAAGAGTGTATGTTACTTTCGTACGTGTGTACATGACTAACCACGCCCTCAAAAGCTCATTTAAATGCCTACCCCCGCCCAACTTCACATGTACGGAAGACACCCACGCCCCTCCGTACATATGTCCCTAAGTGCGATTCAGAAGTCCTTGAATAATGGACTTCCGTGTCTAAACCCTACGTAACTTGCGTGGAAAAAGTTACTACGCCTGCGCAGTTACTCTGCTCCTAAATATTCGCACAGAAAACCACGTAAAATGGTATCCGTGAATACGGTCCGCTCTGTGTAAATAACCTTTACTGTGAATGAGCTGTTCTCTTTTATCAGCTTACCTCATAGATATCAATGCTAGGATCTGTTGTTTGCAGGTTTAGGAGGTTGGGCAAAGTCCAACCAACACCTAGAGCACCTGGGAAACAAATAACAAAGCAGCAAAATAATAAATGTGGATGTTTTATTGTAACACATATTACAAACGTCAATTTGTTGCTTTCAGGTGGTGAGAATGTTATTGAGTAATCACTACAAATAGACACCTGTCTTGTATTTTATGACGGCTTTAGTAAGTTGGAACACTGGCTTTTATTGTCTGTAATGATGTATTTCCATGAAAGGGTAAAATGTGTGCAGAGGACAGCTGATCAACACATGCAGGGACTGCTTAGTCGCTGCGGTGCTGTGAATGTGCGGATCGGCAGTCACACTGGGCATAGGTTGCCCCCACCACCACCCGAGGACCTGCCATCATTCTTGGTTACACACAGGTTTTCTTTGCTCTCCACTTGCTAGGAAAAAGTAAGCAAAGAAGATCAAGACTGAAGAAGAGGTTATTATTTACTAAGTGTAGGACTATAATATATATAGGCCATAGGAGACATAATATAAATGATATTTCACATTTATACAGTAGCTCTGTTATAAAAGAAATTGCTACTTCATATAGGGATTTAATGCTCACCTTTGTAATGGAAAAGCAGCGCCTCCTCAAGAAAAGGGACAATCACTTCCTGAAGTTTATTCATCTGTGACGTAAAAGACAAATTGAATACTTAATATCATTTATAACAATGAAGCAACGAGTAGTGCATTTTACCTGCCTGGAGACAGAGGAACCTGTATACATGCACTTGCCCTATGCCTACTTTCTGGAATGACTAATGCTCAGACTGATCCTTAATTTGCCATAACCACCAACAATTTCTATGTGTAAATTGGTGTTGAAATATATTAGTGGTAACATGAACATTAGTGGTAACTGCACCTGGCTCCTGCAGCCGGTGAAAGCTTGGGATATGAGATCCTGGACATTTACGTTCAGGCTGAAGATGAATTAACACCAATGACATTGGGAAATGCTAATTGTCTGTGGTATCTCCTCTGTTACCTGCTATTGCAAATATGTTTAATTTCTTAATGAAATATATAAAAACAGCTATTCTTGTACCTTTAGGTTAAAAAAAAATAGGCTATGTATAAATATGTACCTTAAATACTTTTTTTTTTTGTGAGTGTGGGTAGTGAGATTAAACATGTCAAACAAATTAAGACTTACTTTTACTGAGCCAACTGCTGATGTGTCCATGGATAATGTAAGATTCCTGTGTCAACAAACATTAATAAGTTAGAATGTAAGAATAACCATATGAATGAACCATTGAAGTGAATGAAAAAGTTCTGTACATGTACAAGTGTTGAAGTCAGTTAGATGTTTTTCGTGATTTATTAAAGTGATCTGTTGATTATTATTATTATTGTTCTATTCATTAGATGTGTTACATTTGTAAAGTCAATGTTTAGTATGAAAGACAGAGTTAGTTTAGGTGTCAGTAAGTGGCATTGGTTGGGTGCCTGAGATTGCCCACTTTTTCTATACATCCTTTCGGACGCTTGGGAAACCCCTCCCAATGCTTGCCCCGATAGCTGTATTCTACAGTAAAATTTTTGATGTATAGTCATTGAAATTGATCACTTGGCTGACTTTATCCCTGTGTACACTATAAACTGTAATAGTAAATCTTTCCCACTCGCAAGTCTCTAAACTCTGAATTTTGGATCGACTATTTTTGAGCTCTGTTTGTGGTGCTTGAATGTGATCACTCGGAAAATCCCATTTTTTTAAAATCTGGATTGAACCTTTCTTCATTTTTACTAGGAGGGTTGAAGTTCTGTATATATTACTCACCTACTGAGCGTTACAGACTCAGTTTTTAGTTTATTTTTTTTAACTGTGATGTGAAAATCCATCTGCATATCCTGAGAAAAGTGCAGAGAAATATTAATGCACAAGGTGACAAAGGTTAATGACAAGGAAGACAGAATTGTATGTTTGGTATCACTCTTACAGTACGTAGGACCATCAACGAATCATAAGGTCTGTCCTGTGGTAGGATCACCATAAGCTCCACTGATGGTTGCAAATAAAAGACAATCTTCCCCTTTTGAAGGGTGACACGGGGGGTCTTGTTTGTCCCAACTTTAATGATTACAGGACAATTATGTGTGTACAGTTTAGGAATCTGGAAAATTAAAATAGCTTACATTATTCTTTCTTGAATTTATCTCAAATACAAGTATAATGTTTGACGATTAGAAGAAGACTAATGATCTAAAAAATTTGTAATCTGGGCATACAGGCAGAAGTGGAGTTTATCATCACCAAAAACCAACCTAGAAATGGGGCTCACTGATGCTACTCTGTCCTCAAAACTCCCACCTCTTCTCTATGCTCTATGCTCCAAAGAACAGAGTAGGAGCTATAATCCAATAAGAGCAAAGGGAGAGAGTTTCTGAGGCAGTATAACCAACGGGCTGGATCCAGACTTAAGAAGGAACTTGAAATTAAGGACCTGATTCACACTTAAGAAGCTTCTTAAAATAAGAACTTAAAGTCACTCCTGGGCTAAACCATGTTGATTGCAGGGGGTGTCATATTTCATCTGTTGCAAACAGTACTAGTGTTGAGAGGTGATATTTCCCAGCCCAATTCTAAATAACAGTGTAATAGTAAAGCTGGTCAGTGTCTGTTTTCAGTAAGCAATTCAAAGATGTATTCTTGCATGCAAAGAATACAATTTACTTGACTCCCCCTGAAAACAACATGGTTTTGCCCAGGAGTGACTTTAAGTTCTTATTTTAAGAACTTTCTTAAGTCTGAATCAGGTCCTATAAGAGAGGAAGGTTATATCTGGGCAAAACCATGTTGATTGCAGGGGGAGTCAAGTTAATTGTATTCTTTGCATGCAGGGATATATCTTTGAATTACTTACTGCACGCAGATACTGACCAGCTTTACTATCACACATTTAGACTTGGGATAGGAAACATCACCTCTCAACTCTAATACTGTTTGCAACAGATGAAATATGACTCCCCTGCAATCAACATGGTTTAGCCAATGAGCTACTTTTCTGACTTAATTTCAAGCTCCTTTTAAGTCTGGATCCAGCCCAGTGTTCTTATGGGAGGTAGAGGGGAGTTGGTTATGTGGGGCTCCCCACATTCCAGATCATCTTCTGCCCCATGCAGGTGGGGTAAAAAGTGCCGACCCGGGTTGAAAAACCTAACGCACCTGATTGGAGGGATTTGTTTACTGCCTGTGCCTCCTTCACACTGTCAGGGCAAACCTGGGATCAGTTATTTCCCGGCTCTACCCTGCAGCGTTTTATGGGATTTTAGGCTTTTTTTTTTTTTTTTGGCTTTGTTTTTTTCTTTTACCGCTAATCACTCTGCAATAACCCAGGTAAAAATCTCGGGTTATTGCAGGGTGGTGATGTGAAAGCGGGATTAGTTACACTATGGACGACAGCTTTGATTACACATGGCAGTGATTTGCATAAATTAAGTCCTCAAGCCCCACCTCCATGTTGCTCTCCCTTTTTTCTCCCAGAACGGAGAAGTTAGCAACTATGTTTAAATATCTTTGGCTTTCTTTCTTATGAAAGCACTATTTAACATATGTTCATTTAGCACCAGCATATTCCTAAGCACTTTGCAATAAGAAATGTATCAGATGTTTTCTTTAAATGCTTTCAAAGTTCAAAGTGATCAGACACAGCTCTCCCATGGCTTATGCAATAAAGACAAACTTGCTGTACAAAGCCTTTAAGTATATGCCTATCATACTTACATCTGGACTCACTAACTTAAGTGTCTCTGTTGTCAGATGGTTGATATCTTCATCCTGCAGAAGAAGTTAGAAATCATTGTGGATACAGGCTGGTGCACTCAAAGGGGATGATCCAAAGTTTGAAAGCTATTGTGCAATAAAAGCAGGAGCAAATCTCAGCCACAGTAAGCCCCGCTGAATTTAAACTGTGAAAATACGAAGTCAGGGGACAGGTAACTCAACGCTAAATTACAGTTTGAAATGGAAGCTTTTCAGTATTTCTGTGCTATCAACAAAGGTAAAGAATTTTCCTGCATGCCAAAAAGAACCTAAATATATTTGCAATATGGTTTGTCTAGTGGCGGATTTACACCCTTATTATATTGCTGCTGTTCCAAAATCTATAAAAAAAATGATAGTGTGGTTGGTTCTGGTTACCGTTTTCCCGGTAATGTCAAAGGTGAAAGCTCCTGCCCATTCCATGACAGAGACCACTGCATTGAATCTATCCTGATGAAGGAGCAGGCTGTACATTGGAATAGCTCCATTGGTGTGCACAGGAAATGCTGGGCACTCTGTAGGAATTGGCATGTGCTGAATACGTCCAAGTAAATAATACTCCGCCTGCACAAAGAATAGATGTGTTACAAAGGATTATACTGATTTTGTTGTGATGATTGTTATCATTATGGAAACATTACATTTTATGCAAAACACAAGTCCAGCCCCCTGCAGACCAGCATGAACCTACATCTCATTACTACAGACAGGATGCATCATGGGACATTCCTTGTAACATATGACCTGATCCGAACGCAGATTTGTGCGTATATCATACCGCCTCTCACTCACCCACTCTGCTTGAGATTAGGCATGTGTATGTAAGTGAACGCCCTTTTAAACGGATCTCCTAAAGCATAGAACGTTACTGTACGCTAGGAGATCCTTTGTGTAACATCTTGCAGGAGCATTCGCAGTGCCCCAAAACTCTGACTTCCGCAAGCAGCTTACAGAAGTTAGATATCGGACGAAGATCTGTAGACGCTTTTACCACGCTGCGTACTTATGCTAGCGCACCCTCTATGCAGTCCCCAAGGCACACCCCCAATCATGTACGTACTTTGGCCGCCTTATGCATTCCAAACTCTACCTTAACTTTACACGACGTAATCGCTCTCATATTTATTGCCCTCACGTAGTTACGCTGCTAAATGCGCCCATACTGTACGATTTAATTGCCTCACCCCGCCTTTGAAGCGTAAATACGGGTGGCATATGGCTGGCACACCCCTACGTAAGTTGATACACTACTGATACGTGACTGCCCCTTATGCTATAACTTACGTGGTGTAACATCTGCAGCACGCATGCGCAGTAAGCACAAATGAGCGCTAGCGTAACTTCACTCACGTACATTGTTCTGGATCCAGCCCATGTGTTACTTACATAAACCCCAAGTTCCACATGTTGTTCTGTCACAGTAGGAGAGCAGGATAAGAAGTAACTGATTTGAAGCTGGTTTCCTAACTGAATCAGTCCTTGGAATGTAAAAGACACAAGACAATGATTCCATAGACAAGGAAACTGTGA
>WWET01002287.1:42594-55441 GCA_011038615.1 Limnodynastes dumerilii
AGTTTGATGTGTCTGATTAATCTGTGATGGTCAATTTTCCATTTGAAGGAATCAAGCTCTACAGAAGGGACATAAGAAAGGCCACGGTTAAGGACAGAGACTTCAGAAGGGCTTAAAGGAGATTTAGACAGATTAAAGATCAGGTTCTCTGAGATCTTGTGCTTGCCTTCGTGATATTGTGTTCTCTTGCATTGACCCCCGCGCCTGGTGTATTTCCTCCCCTGCCAGCGGGAGGGAGTCCGCCGCCTGTGGGGGGTTTCTCTAAAAAATGAACCGCAGATGTAGAAGCAGTTTCATTATCGGTGCTTTCCGCGCTGGAAGTCTCGCTGAGTACACCAGGAGGCCGTGGATGTCTATTCCTCCAGAACCTCTTCTGTGTCCTGGATTGTTCTGTGCCCGAGAGCCAGGGATAAACCCTGTTTTCTTCATAGTCCCGGTCCACTCTTCTCCGTTTGTCTCTCTTGAATTTCAAGATGTCCATTCTGTATTTGTCAACTTGGCTCTGAAGACGTTCATACCAATTGGTAGAGCTATCCGAGAGTAAAGAATTTTTATGTAAGTTCTCAAATGTATTGATGGAGTCCTGCACCTTCTGTATTTCACGGGCTGATTCCTCCACCACCAGTAGCATGAGGTCAAAGGAGCACTTGTTAAGGATGGCAACCCATTTACGACAAAAATCCTGGCTGTATCTCCCTATGGTAGGGATGTTTCTAATCCTAAAGCCTTTTGGGATCTTGCGGTCTCTGAAATAATCAGACAAGGTGACTCCATGTAGATTGAATTCAACCTCTCGCTTCTTGTGGTTCAGTATTTCATGGAATAGGTCCAAATTAGGTATCGTGGTTGGTGATTGAGTAGGAAATAAGATAGATTCCGCTTCAGCTTCAGAATAGCTATGTATCTCCCCCTGCGGGAGGGAGATCTGGGAAAAACCACTCCGGGTATCCTCAGTGTCAGTCATGTTTGCTTACAAAACAACTCGCACTGTATTAAGTGCAGCAATAAAAACACTTGGTGCTGACTGAACCAGCGATATGATGAATGAGTAAAGTTCATGAAATTATTGTGTTGGGTGCCCGAGGTGCAGCATAGCATAGGTACGCTGTGCCAATGTGTAGCAGTATGGGTACGGCACTCCAGAAAACCAAAATGTTGCTCAGGTGCTCGACAAGGATAGGGAGAACACAAAACAAAGATAGCGGCACTCAGAGACTTTCAATGCAAAAAACAGATTTGTATTGGGTTAGAGATTCCAACGTTTCAGTGGCACTTGGCCACTTTCTTCAGGGTAACCAAAGAGATACAATAAGCAGGGAACAAACAGCAAATAACAAGAAGCACAGCATAAATACAACTATAAATAGAGATCTTACCTTCCCCTCCGCCAACCACGAGCACCGCTGCAGAGTCTGACGTCACTCACAGGCCAGGGCACAGGTGATGACCTCATCCTAGGAGCCGCAGGATCGTGCACCAAGTTACCTAGGCGACGGACCCGACGCCAGGACGCATCAACTTCCCGTAGTCACAACCAGGAGAGCGTGGACCGCAGGCAGATGCTCAGAGGCTGTAGAGGGAAAAAGCAAAACGTACATAAATATGAGGAACGGGTGCTGTGCCTGCAACAAATAATAAATAAAAATAAGCAAACATGAACCAAATAAAGAGATGCAAAATGAAAAAAATGGTGAAATAAAAAACAAATAGTAAGATGAACCAAACCAAAACGGAGCACAATGCAAAGTACATAGGGGAGAGGGCTGTAGAAAACTATAGAAAAGGACCTGGGACCTAGATCCATCAAAATATCACATGAAGCAATTTAAGGGGAGCGAGTCATTTAGGCCATGGGGGGACACACAGTCTAAAGTGAAAATCCACTTGGATTCCAAACGGAGGAGAGCCAGTTCTCTGTCGCCTCCCCTGGGAAAGGGGGGAATACAGTCAATAATTTTGCACCTCAGGTCCGGAAGAGAATGTTTCTCCAACAAATAGTGTTTGGCCACAGGTTGGTCAGCTGAACCTGTGTTGAGGGCGATTCTTATGGCCGAGCGGTGCAGATTGAGTCTTTCTTTAAAAGTTCGTATTGTCTTCCCCACGTAGATGAGGCCACAGGGACACTTCAACAGATAGATGACAAATCTACTGGTGCATGAAAGAACATGCTTCATTTTGTAACACTTCCCTGATCTAGGATGATAAAAAGTGTTACCAATGTCTAAATGCCGGCAAGTAGCACAATCGAGGCATCTATAGCAACCAGGAGGGCGACTCAAGAAGGTTGTGGGCTGCGTGATGGACGAAGAAATGTCTGTATGCACCAATATGTCTCGGAGATTGCGACCTCTGGTGTGACATGGCATGATCCGTAATTTCTGTAATGCTGGTAAAGAGTCGTCAGATTTAATTATAGGCCAAAGGGCTGTGATGGCTTTACCTATAAAAGGGCTGCCCCTTGAGAAATTATTCACCCATGGGAGAACGTCTTGTTTCTTGTTTTTCACTGAAGGATTCAGTAGACTTATTCTGGGAAAAGATAGGGCTTTAGTCTTAGCCTCTGAGAGAATCTTGTCAGAATATCCTCTCTCTTTAAATTTGTTAGTCATTTCCTGCATTTGTTTGTCACGACCTTCAGTGGTGTTATTAATCCTGCATACTCGTAGGTATTGCGAGTAAGGTAAACCGTTCTTCAGAGCTTGGGGGTGATGACTACTTGCCAACAACAGCGTGTTACGGTCTGAGGGTTTATTATAGATGCGGATTATATTTGCGGCCCGATCTAAACACGGATCTCTGAATACGGCCCATTGAGACTTAAGCAAAATTGCCATTTTTAATTGCAAGGATCGGAAAACGAGAATGCGCAAGTGCACAGGTCCAATCGCTGTGCTTCCTCTGGATCCGGACTTCCGTACTGTTTGTGTATCTGTGTTGTTTCTGACATCAGGGTAGGACAGGGCAGATGTGAGTGCTAGTGGGAGGAGGGAGAGATTACATTCTTCCTGTAAGGGCATGTTAAGCACCCTACTCCCTATTAAGACTTTTGACTCGTCATCACCTTTTGAATTAAGGACAGATCGAAAAAAAGTAAAGTTTCCCTTTACCCACATGAAGGACTGGTCAGAGCTCTGCGCAGCGGCAGTGTGATTCTTCCCACATGGCCATAGGAATGTGTACACGATCTCTTCTGTATTACAAGCCATTCCCCCTACAAATGTAAACAGCTTTTCATAAATATTTTGCACATGCCAGATCTGTGCCCACACAATATTTACACCTCCTACACCTCATACATTATTTCCATAGAAAGAAAGAAAGAGCAATTACATTTTATTATTTGGATGACTTACTATAAATTGGATATTCTTGTCCAACAAGGGTTTAATTAGTTTGTTCTAATTTTCTAACTTCCATTGCTTTCTATCAGCCATTTAAATTAATCTGGGATTATACTTAGCTGAAATAATAAATCTATATTCAAATGTTTGTGATTTTTACAATTGAAATAAAGTTTTCTTATTTTGCTCAAACTCATCTACTGTTTGATATAGAATTAACATCTATGTTCAGTATGTCTTTCTACTTTACACAGTTTAAATAGTCAATCAGCTCGTTTCCTATAATCCAATGTTTACTTCTATTAATTCTCTCCATCTGGCTCGGGGTTACTTACATTGTTTTTTACTCAGAAAATGCTTACTTATTGTTTAAAGTTTGTATTATTGTATCTTTGTATTTTCAATACAAATTGAATATGATTTTCAGTGCATTAACCACAAAAACCAATATCAAATTATTCTATTATTCCTATTAGTATCCTTGCTACCATAATATATTAACCATATATTATTAATATATATATAATTATTACTTACAGTGGTCATTGTCATGGTTGACAGTATTGTCCTTTGTCTATATACAGTGTAATATAAAAGCAACACTCCAAAAAATGTGAAAGAGGTAATAAGGAGATCAAATGAAACTATATTTTATGCGTACCTCCCAATGGTCCCAATTTCAGCGGGACAGTATCGCTTTCAGGAGACTATCCTGCTGCCCCACCCGCTTTACACCTTGTCCTGAGAAAAGAGACTTTCAGGATAAAGTTTTTTTGTTTTTTTTCCAATGAATTTAGCCCATGCGGTGCCACTGTGCATGTGGCTGGGTTTTCTTTCCCCACATAAGTAGTATTAGTAATACAGGGGTCTTACGGTAGTCTTGTATGACCAAATCTGTTTCTGTGATGGTCACTGTGATTCATAGAAACAGATATGTTCATACAGGTCTTCTATAACCAGCACTGCTTTTGTGGACACGTGAACACCGTGAGAGGAACAGACAGAGGGGAGCGCCATGGAGGAAGGAAGCAGAGAAAACAGGTTAAGAAAGAGACAATAATAAAAGGGGCAGAAATATGGAGGCTACTTAATGAAACGGGCAGAAATATGGAGGCTGCTCAATGAAACAGGGGCAGAAATATGGAGGCTGCTCAATGAAACAGGGCAGAAATATGGAGGCTGCACAATAAAACGGGCAGAAATATGGAGGCTGTTCAGTGAAACAAGGCAGAAATATGGAGGCTAGACAACAGGGGCAGAAATATGGAGGCTGGTCAGTGAAACGGGCAGAAATATGGAGGCTGGACAACAGGGGCAGAAATATGGAGGCTGCGCAATGAAACAGGGGCAGAAATATGGAGGCTGCTCAATGAAACAGGGGCAGAAATATGGAGGCTGGACAATGAAACGGGCAGAAATATGGAGGATGGTCAATGAAACAGGGGCAGAAATATGGAGGTTGGTCAATGAAACGGGCAGAAATATGAAGGCTGAACAACAGGGGCAGAATAACAATAACAATTTAAAAATGTGAAATTTTCGCTGAACATAACATACAAAAAGAAAAAAAAAATATTCCTGATAGATGTCCCAGTAGAAGACATGTACAGTATATTTTATCATTTTTTTTTATCCCTATCTCAGTCTGGAACAGCTATGAGAACTATAAATAAATATATATATAAATTTACATACATGTGAAGCATGAACAGTAGATTAACATGGTATTCTATGAAGGATGAAGATGCAGCTTTCTGCCTTCCTGGATTTGCTTTGCATTAATGCAGGCCAGTGAACAGTGCGTAATTCAGTTGTAAGTTTTCCTAGTCATAGCCAGGACATAATTGTCTATTAAAAGCAGTGCCGGTCATGGAGAAAGCTATTTGATTATGAACTCCGCCCCTCAGGCAGCAAACAGAAATCTCAACATTGCTAAATCCCATATGCTCCATTATAGTGGCAAAATAAACAAAATACACTGGCACAGAGGCTGCTACCAGCTGTCTCATAACCAGCCCACTGCAATAACTGCAATACAGCAGAGCTGTCATATAATATCAGGCTCTCCTATGGTTCTGTCCTACTGACACTCCCTGACCAGATTACAATTATATTGAGTGCAATTCCTTCAATATTGGGTCACCGGCACACTTTATCTTGGGGAACAAGGCCCAGCCTGGCAGCCTTTATTAAAGAAGAAAAAAAACAGATAATCAAATACAGTATGTGCCCATCATCGGGGCAGATCCCCCCTGCCTCCAACTTCCTAGCCCAGCTAGTCTCTGCTTATGTACAATGCCGTACATTATTTATCCGCCTGCAGTCTGCGCTCCCTCTCACAACCATCTGTTTTCCCAGCAGGATAGTTGGTATTTGGGTTTTTTCTGTAGTCTGATAAAGGGCTTTGATAGATTTATAACTTTTCATTTTGCCAAATAAATGCTTATGTTTCGATTTGTTAAAAAAGAATAAAACAGACGTTTTCTGGAGTTACTGGACCGGATTCACAGATCCGTATTTACTACTTGAGCATTTTTACGCACACACGTAGCAAAGCAACACCCATGACACTCCCCACGCCCGCACATGTATATCTAAGTGCGATTCACAAGTCCGCGCCTAAAGTACTTACGTGCGTAAATACTACGTAATGGGCATGGAAAAAGTTACTACGCATGCGCAGTTAATCCGCTCCCAAAAATACGCACGCAATCCGCCGCAAAAACGTATGTGTGAATACGGTCCACTAGCAGAAATGGCTTCACAATTTAATAATTGGACTTGACAATAAGAATAATAAGAATAAATATATATTTTTTATCTATAATAAAGGCCTCCCAAAAATAAACATCATTTGCATATTGGAAATGACTTGTAACCAATTCCTATTGGCTGGTGCATACTACTGCTCTGCTTCGCCCCAATGCTATCATTACATGTGGGTTTCAGTGGAATTGTACTGTCTGCTATAGATTATTTTACACTTTATATCTACTTTTCAGTTCTTTATAAATTAAGCACTTTTTTAGTTTACAGAACTTGTGAAAGTCAGAATGAACACAACAAATAAAATCCATTGGATGCATGTATAAAAGACTGTGAACCGGATTGACACCACCAGACGTATAGAGTTTACCGTTTTTTACTACTGTAACAACAACTAAATGTAACACACGATGATCCACTCACGGTTTGATGACCGGATAGCTACTCTACCTGGATGGGGAATGGACAGGCCTGTCCACCTGACGTCACGGCTTATCTGCCCAACTATTCTGTCCTGGAAGAGAAATAACCTATTAGCGCAGAGCCAATCTGGGCCGAGAAGGAGGGGAAAGGGACGGGGAATGTTCGAGGAGGAAGTGCATGACTTCACTCCCTGGCTGGAGGGTAACTCGGTTACTCTGGCCTATGGTACGGGGGGTTAGCGTAGATGATCTCCACTGCCCACCACTAGAGGGCCTGAGATCCACCCTTTTTTCCACGAGTCAGTGGGGGCCTTACTGGAAAAGATACGGGTAAACTCACCGTAAGTGCAACAGTGATGGAGGAGGCCTGCTGGGGTGACTCTTGGCGGGAGCTGTGGGAGTAAGTACAGCAGCCTATCCAACACAATAACAATTTCTATTGGCCTAACGCCACAACTTAAGGATCACCCTTAAACAAACTAACTATATTAAACCAGACCGTTAACGAGAGGTCTAACCTTAATCTATACTACTATACTACTGGTGCTGCTAAATTCCTCTTACCTCTTTGCAATATTTGCCAGGGGCACCTACCTCTCCTGTGGTTCAACCAACCCCATTATACCTCCCCTCCGGTGGACCGGGGTATACATGCAGTACAACCCCCAGCTATAGTCCCACACCCTGGTGGTCTAGTGGACACTGTCCCGGTACCTGACACCCCTGGTGGTCCAGTGGGATGTGGGCAAACACTGCACCTTCTGTGGACAGTGATCCCTGGTGGTCTAGGGACGACTTAAGCTTCCTACAACACTTCTTCATACCAGACACCCAAGGGCCCAAAAGCTCTTTTGCACAGCCCCGAATGTCTGACTGTTTGCTGACAACCTGTGGCCTGCTTCCGGTGTGTGCTCTCTCTGCGCACTCTGTTCCGTCACTTGCTGTGGCTCTCCTCTCTTTACCGCTGCTCAGCTCCTGCTTCCGCTCATGTGGCTGCTTTTGTACCCCGCTGCGGGGGGGCCGATGGGATCCGTCACGTGGTGAGTGCTCATTGGCTCACCACGGCACTGCACAGCCTCTTGGGCTTTAAAATGGGCACAGCGAGCTCCGATTGGCTCGCGGCTGCCCCACGTGACTGGCTGGCAGCCATTCATCTCTGATCGGCTGCCAGCACAGGATCCCTTGGACCAGAACTCCAGTGCCGACTGCCTCCTCCTGTCCTGTACCGATTCTTCTGTCCTCCAGTGAGTCCCCCTCGGTGTCATCAGCCTCCTCCGGTTCAGTCCCGGCGCCGTCGTCCTCCGATGGGTCCCGCTCCATCGCCACTCCACCCTTGGAAACCGCACTTGTCACACTACTGCACATGCATAGTAAATTTTTAACGTAATCTACGTATCTTTTCTTTACATAGATTGCGTATATGTGGTCTTAAAAACCGCATATATGCAAGTTACGTAACGAAAAGATACGTAGAGTATGTTAAAAATTTAATACGCATGCATAGTAGTAAAAAACGGTAAACTATGGACATATATGCTATACGTCCGGTATTGTGAATCCGGTCCTGTATGTGATGCAATATGTATCGCACATTATTATGAACGCACAGAAATATTCATTCATATAACATAAATGTATTTACATATTATGATATATATGAACTTTG
The DNA here is from genome assembly GCA_011038615.1 of Limnodynastes dumerilii. Taxonomy (NCBI): domain Eukaryota; kingdom Metazoa; phylum Chordata; class Amphibia; order Anura; family Limnodynastidae; genus Limnodynastes; species Limnodynastes dumerilii. The sequence continues at coordinate 50,790 of WWET01002287.1, forward strand.
TTACAGTTGTCAAAACCTGAATCCCCACATCCTTTGGCAAAATCATCATACCTTACATACATGCATCTACATATGTACTAATAAGTATTTAATTAAACATATGCTTTGACTAGACTCTCAAATTTCTCATTTTTAAATATTACTCTAACTAGTAGAGTACTATGAATATTGTGACAATTTAATTTCTCTATATTAAGTATTTAAAGATGTAATTAAAGACAGTAGGAGGCGGAATAACAGAATTTCATAAAACAAATTCCCAGGAATAAGATAAATTTCTCAAAAATATGATTATTGTATTGTAGACCCCCTACTTTCTATTGTATCCATTTTCCAGTTATTGTCTGAGGTTCTTGAAAGTGCATTGGATTTGCAAATGAAAAAATTGAAAACTATTGAATGTCTTTTGTCCTTTGCAAAGTTTTAACTTTCAAAAGCAGCAATGACATTACTTTAGAATGGATTACAGGCCACACTGTTTTAATGGCAGAATGGTTTTAACTTGTGAAACTATATGGTTGATTGATCATCAGTTGCCCGTCATGCTTTTGTCTTTATTTTTTTCCCCATAACTCATTGTGAAAAATGTGATTACTTACTTAATTTCACATGTGAAGACTGGAACAGTGAAATAAATACTACTACTAAATAGAACTGACATTCAACACTGAAATCTAGTAAAGCTCTGATGATCATTGCTTCATTTTCCAACCAATCCATCCAATAATTTAGTCATTTTTAGCTGTAATACTGGTAGAGTATGTTACTGTGCATGAAATGCTTGTAATCTATGGCCATAGGTCTATGTCTATCAACAATATCAATTTTGTAGCGTGTTTCTTCAATGCAACTGTAATGGCAGATAATAATTTAACTAAACTTTTTTGCATTTTGGTAAATGCACTTGTAAAAACACTGCAGATGACCTCCTGTATGTTAATGATCTATTTGAACAGACCCTAGACAGTCTTTTATATATTAACAGGTTTTTAAATAGTGCTATCAGATTACGTAGCACTTCACAGAGAATATTTCACATTCACATTAGTCCCTACCCCATTGGAGCTACATACTAAGGTCCCTAACACATGCACACACATTAGGGTGTTTTTGGAGTGTGGGAGGAAACCCACACAGACACGGGGAGAGCATACAAACACCACACAGATAAAAAGAAACTTCAGGAGAGCACAAAGCGGTGCAATATTCACACCAATGATCAAAAACACAGATGAAGTCTAGTTGATGAAACGCGTAGGGTAGGGACATTGTGACTCTCATTCAATCAGTTACTCTTACTCAAACGGACGAAGGAAAGGTGCTGCTGGGGGCTGGCGGCTGCTGCTCTGCATCAAGGTTCCGGGAACAGCGTGAGATACCTAAGCTGACGATTGAGTATTGTTTACATGTGCTTGTGATTTGTGAATTCGGTACGCAAATTTTAATTTGTGTGTCTGCTTGGAATAAAAACTATGTTACACTATGAAGCGCTCCTTCTATCTCTCTAGTTACCACAGATAAAGCCTAATCTGGGAATCAAACTCATAACCTCAGCGCTGTGAGACACAAGTGCTATTCACTGAGCCAGCATGCTGCCTAATCTTTACTTTTAAGCTCTCCACTTACTATACATTTGTATGAGTGTATTTGTTGTTCAAAAACAGTTCCAGTGTCTGTATGATCCACTAAACCTTTTCTGGTTGAAGTCTCACAGACACTGCAAATGCGCCACTTGTGATCAGCTCATAAAAGGCAAATCTGGTGCCTGGAAAATATGCTGCATTGAAGTGGAACCACATATTTCCTTTAATGCCATTAGTGTTCCTCAGATAAAATGATTACTACACCAGAGCTTGTAAGAAGAGTGCTAGTGCTATAAAAAATTTTTTTATAGTAAACCAACCTTGATTCTGATTGGTCTAGGTGAGTTGAAATTATGTCATGTAGGTGGCAGGCACATCACTGATTAAGTAATTTACAGAAGTATTTTGCAAAACAGAAGGAGGCTAAAAAGGTTATCAGAACAGCAAAGGCACAAACTGAAGAAAAACTGTCCCACTTGATACAAAAAGGGACAAAAGCTTTTTTAGGTATATAAATGAAAGGCGAAAAAATAAGAAGGGTATAGTAAGGCTCAAAACGGAGAGTTGGATTCTTGTTGAGGGTGAAAGGGCTATGACAGATCATCCTAACAAGTATTTCTGTTCAATATTCACAAAAGAAAGAGAGGGGAAGGGTCCACTTTTCAATGGGAAGGCTATTAATACAGTGGGGGCAATTACTACTACTTTCACTGAGGAGCAGGTATTAAAAGAACTTTCAAAGCTGAAAGTGGACAAATTAATGGGACCAGATGGGATACATCTGAGGATATTAAAAGAGCTTAAAGGGGTGCTGGCAAAACCATTAACTGAATTATTCAATCAGTCACTAATAACTGGAATAATTCCAGAGGACTGTAAAACAGCAAATGTCGTCCCTCTGCATAAAAGTGGAAGTAGGGAAGAATAATCAAACTACCGACCAGTGAGTCTCACATCAGTAGTAGGGAAATTTATGGAAACACTGTTAAAGGAACAAATTGTACAGTATCTTAAATCCAGTAACTTACAGGATCCCAAGCAGCATGGATTCACTGGGGAAGATCATGTCAAACAAATCTTATTGCATTTTTTGACTGGGTCAGTAAAGTATTAGATAAAGGGAGAGCTGTAGACATAACTTATCAGGGTCAGTATAGTTTTAAATAAACAACTGGGCAGACTGGATGAGCAATGTGGCTCTTATCTGCCGTCACTTTCTATGTTTCTAACTGCTTTGCAGCTATACCTCAGAAGTGAATAGTTTTTTGTTGGCATTACATATTTGCAAATATATCACAATTTTAACTAGGAATTTAGTTTTCACTGGAGCCCCTGATGGTGGGTGAAGGCTGGGCTGAAAACTCCTAACAAAGGCTGTTTCTGAAGAGAGCAAGGAAATTGGAGTCCAAAGTCAACAAGAAGGGAAGAAAGAACACAAGACAAGCGGGAAATATATGGAGAGTAATCACAGTGTAAGATGGATACACACTGTAACAAGGCAAGATGGAGAATATCAAAATAGGACAAACAATTAGTACCAGAGACAGGGGCACTTACTCAACCCTTTACCACAGTCACACACCATAGAAGCACGAGGAAAGACAAGGATAAAATGGAAGGGTAGAGCACTGTGAAAAGTCAAGGCAACAGGTAATGCAGGGAGCACTGAGACATAGGGTAACTGGAGAGAGCTAACACAAGGCCTTAACACACTCAGAATGATAGGAGATAGAAGCAGGTGAAGCACAGTGTAATCAAGGTCATAACCGACAGCTTTTTAGTAATGGACAAACACCACTTTGTGGGTATTGAAACACACAAGAAACCATGTTTTTAACATCCCAACAGCTCCATATAATAAGCTTATTAGTCAGTGGCAAGTGACCCAATCCAGACCTGAACGTAGGCGTGAGTACAAAAGGTTTACAGCTAAATATTTGCACCAGTCACATTGCATGTATATGTCCAGGGAACGCTGATATTATACTATTACTTTTAAACTTCTGAAGGTTTGGGAACGCTATTACTGCAAGTTGTTATTTTATTGTTTCCAATTTAATAACTTTATTTATATAATCATTGGAAACCTATGGTCAGGCTGTCCTTAGCATTTAAGGGGGCTCAGTGCAAGATCATACTTGGGCATCTCTCCCACTACTACTCCCTGGCAGCTGACACAGAACATCATGACTGCAACGAATCTCTGTATGATGCTGTCAGAGAGCAGTGATGGCGGGGTTCTGCCGGCTGACCTGGCAGCATCATGCACTGAGCCACAGCACGCTAATATTGATCTGTAGCAGGATGTGGCTTTGTAGCTTAAGGAATTGTGGATGGCTCCAGGGGCTCCCAGAGTGTTACAATAATTATTACCAAAAATAATTACCATGAGTAGTAATACCCTTAGCACTGCTGAATGGGGGGGAGGGGTCAACAATGTTAAGGCCATTACTATCCATGGTTATTATATTTTTTAGTAAGTATTGTTTTGATTACAGTTCTTAAAGATAAATTTTTGAAACAAAAAACAGAGTATGGAAACGCTTCACACCTTTCCCCTGTTTGTTGTCTACATTTTGTATAAATCTCATAAAATTTTAAGGAAGTCTGGAACAGCGAATACAATATTATTCTGCAGTTCTACCCCTGTAGTATCTTTCCTGGTGTCTGTGTAAATGAGGGCTGTTATCTACTCTGGACTCTGTCTACCTTAGTTTTCTTTCTATATTGTTATATTATATATCTCTTGAAATGATCTCATTGTGCAATATATTTTTCCCTTACATGATAAATTTAGAATGATTTGCATGCTAGAACATACTATTAAATAACCCCTAGCTATGATGAGTTATAACGTACGAGAAAGGTCACAATGAGAAGCATTGCTCTGCAAGTAATCTATTTTGTCAGCTTTTTTTTGCCATTGTAAGATTAATGCTGGTCTTTTATCTTGTCTTATAGTGATAGTATTCATAAACAGGGTGATTCTGCTGGATAAATTGTCATCGAGGGACTTGCTGGCCTGGCAAGCACCACAATGAACTGATTAAGCCACCTGCATTCTTTTCT
>WWET01002287.1:65914-78802 GCA_011038615.1 Limnodynastes dumerilii
TCCCCCCCTAGTAGTCCCATCATGTGTCCAGCTCCCCCTAAGTATTTAATTCCCCCCACTCTTACTTACCTCTGCCGTGTTCCAGCGAGATCCGACACAGGATTTTGCATTTTGGCCTCGGTGACGTCATCCGTCAGCTGTGCTCGGATGCCGCCTCGGATCACAAAATTCGGGTGGGCTCGGTTCTCTGAGAACCAAGCCCGCACATCTCTAGTGTATATTCATTTCAGAACTCTCAATGAGCTTTATAGATCAGGACATGGGGCCTTATCCAGATGTCCATCTGACACCGCAAGCTGGTGGAAGTCAGGTGTCTGGTACGGACTGTATATGCCCCAAGCAGATGTTACGCAATGGATCTCCTAACATAGCTAGGATATCTGTCCAACGGGCCGTTCCTCAAAATCTGATGAGGGTGAGGTGGCAGCAGAAGGCACTACTGCGTGTATCTGCATGCAATAAACTCAACATAGGGATCTGGTCAGGGCTGCCCTCAGAATTTGTGGGGCCTGGGACACACCAGTGGGGCCTTGCACCCTATGTGACATCATCGGTGATGTCACATGGGGGGCCCCCGCAGACCTGCGTTACCATCTGGCCGGGGCGCAGGGAAATTCTTCCCTGCTCATTGGCCCTGTAATGATGTAATGATGGATAATAGTCCCTGCTATCCCCCCCTGATGGCAGCCCTGGGTCGGGCCACGTAGGTGTCTAGAACATTGTGCTTCAGAGGGGAGTGACAGGGAAGTTACCTCCCCTCTACCATATGGACTTGCAGACCTCTGTACATACAAAACAAGCACAGAGGTCTGGATCAGGTCCATAGGTACACAACTTGGTGGTTGCTTAAATCAATTTATAGGTTACAATAAGGTGCATGAATGACAGGAGTAATCTGCACAGCTGCCATTTACCAGCAAGTATACTGTGACTGTATCTATAAAATAAAAAGCGGAAACATTAGCTACATACATTTGCAAATATATGATAAAACACCAGCCGCTACCATGGCCTTTCTGCTGAGTTAGATCTAACTCTAAACAGTGACAGTCCCTATGTTGGGTCATGAATCATGTTTTTTTTTAATTTAGTTCACTCACCTAAAGCCCCTTAAAGCTTCCAAATTCTATATATATAAAAATGTATGTATGTAAGTATGTTCCAGCATAACTCTGGAATGCCTGGAGCAATTTAAACCAAACTTGGTACACATATGACTTACAATCTGGAAGAAAATACTGTAGGGGTAAGACACCGCTACGGGTGGGGAGGGGGTGACATGTAAAAATAATCAAAAACGACCAATTTTAGTGTTGAATCCATAGTTTTCGGTGTCACTGAGATAAAGCGTAACACTCCCGATGCCGTTTAAGTCCAAGTTCAGCCTCCATCAGCATGGGGGGTGAAAAGGGGTAAAAAATAAAATGTCCAAAATGACCGACATTACTGTCAAATCCATAGTATTCGGGGGGTGGCTAAGCTGATTCAGGACAGATGTCCGTCTGAGTGATGGATAAGGAAGAAAGGGTGACATGTAAAAATAATCGAAAACAACCAATTTTAGTGTTGAATCCATAGTTTTCGGGGTCGCTGAGATAAAGAGTAACACTCCCGATGCTGTTTAAGTCCAAGTTCAGCCTCCATCAGCATGGGGGGTGAAAAGGGGTAAAAAATAAAATGTCCAAAATGACCGACATTACTGTCAAATCCATAGTATTCGGGGGGTGGCTAAGCTGATTCAGGACAGATGTCCGTCTGAGTGATGGATAAGGAAGAAAACTTCAGAGTGGTAATATTGGCTCCCATAAGACATACTACGGGGGTTGGGGTCCCAGTAGAACCTCCCATTGGTGTAGGCTGGGCAGAACTTTTACAAAGGGAGCCTGTTCTGAGTCTTCTATTGGATGGATTTGGATGGCATCACATCACAATTTAGGACTGTCCTAATTTGCGGACCACTAAAGGGGTTGTTTAACCAAATAAGGTCAGTTGTGGGTGTAGTTTGGCCAGAAGAGGGCAGAGCTTATTTTGAATGTCATTAAATAAACTTAAATGTTATTAACAAAAATTGTACATATTGTACAGCTGTTTAGTATTTTCAAAAAGTTGACAGCTACATCGAACTCATTGAATTAATTACTTGAAGATTTAAACCCGGACAATGCTATGCCCTTCTGCTGGTAGCTTTATAAATCCAGACATAGCTTAGAAATCCTCAACCCCACTGTAATAGTAACCACACAGACTGTAACTGTGGTTTGTTGCCACTGACTGTAATTAATGATTCATTCATTTGTGGATTATTTCTTACAATAACTTGTACTATACGTACTATATAGCAAAAAAAGAGGACATTTCTCTGCTTACCTACTTTCCTTTCAATTTCCCAGTATTCTTCTATAAATGACCCTCTCACAAGAACAGATACATCAATGTAATTCTTTTTAGCTAACATACTGCAGAAGGTCTTTACAGAATTAATTTTGTTTTGAGATAGTGAACTGGTTAAGTATAAAGGATACCCACTGTCATTTGTGTCTATTGGAACAGATTACAGACTCTGTATACTCTGATCCGTATTCCGGGCTACATGTTTAAGTCACTGAATGAAATGGTTGCAAACAGCAGGACAGGATAAAGGCAATGCCACTCAATGCAAAACTATGGAAATGCAAATCCAATTCCTGTAGTTAGAGGTAGCTGTATAAGATGTACTGTGACGGGTTTTGGATCAGTAATATCACAATTAAAAAAGAGAAAGGAGCAAGGGTAAAAAACAATCAAATTCAGTCTCAGTGCATATTCTAGCAACATTAAGCAATATAAATCTAGCAATATATAAATCAGAATAAATTCCAAAATATTGCATTTTATCTCAAACTTAGCACTGGCATCAATATCCACCATCTCATAAGTGTAAAAAGGCACAGTGGAATAGTTGTCTCACCATCAGTTTCACTCCAGGGTACATACACAGAGTCCGGCTCTAAATACACTATGAAACAACTATCGGCATATATATCATAGTTAGAGCCGAACATTATATTGGTTAATGTTGCTAGTATATGTGCTGAAACTGAATTTGTTTTTATGATTATATATTTCAGATGTGCAGTTTATAAATCGATTGAAATTGAATTCTCAAGTGCCATTTGGAGTATTATCAACACCAACATGAATTTAATCTATATATACATAGATAATTGTAGGCTAAGCGCTTTATGCATTTATTGCTTCTTTGTGACGGGTTTATGTTAACTGCAAAAGAAGTTCTTGGTAAAAACAATAGGCAAAACGGCAAAACTAAATAACTAAATATATATATGGAGGTTACTCAAATCAATTTATAAGTTAATATAGAGCAGGTGCTGCAAGATATGGGAAATTTACACAAATATAAAAAAAAGTCACCCCAGCACTCTTGCAATTAATCAACAACTAACAATAACATAATATCATTAAAATAAAAGTCAGAGAATTTGTTACATACATGTGCAGATATATGATAAGCCACCAGCCACTTACAAGGCTTCTCTGTTTAGGTGGTCCTAACTCTAAAACTGTCAGAGTCCCAACTTTGTGTCATATATCATGTATTTTATAAAGGTGACAGGGAGTGCTGTTCCAGAGTAGCTTTTTTGGAGACTTGGAGACCGCTATGGTGAGTTTTTTTGTTCTCAATTTAGAAATACATAATGTATGACCCAGTGTTGGGACTCTGACAGTTTCAGAGTTAGGACCAAAACAGAGAAGCCTTGTAAGACATCTGTATAATGTATAATGTTCAGATAATTTGTTGCATACATGTCCAGATATATGATAAGCCACCAGCCACTTACAAGGTTTCTCTGTTTAGGTGGTTCCCAACTTTGTGTCATATATCATGTATTTTATAAAGGTGATAGGGGGTGCTGTTCCAGAGTAGCTTTTTTGGAGACTTGGGGACCGCTATGGTGAATTTTTTTGCTCTCAATTTAGAAATACATAATGTATGACCCAGTGTTGGGACTCTGACAGTTTCAGAGCTAGGACCAAAACAGAGAAGCCTTGTAAGTGGCTGGTGGCTTATCATGTATTTTCAAATGTATGTAACTAATCTTTCTAACTTACATTTTAAAGATAAAATGTTATGGTTAGTTGCTGGTTAACTACGGACCCTGCTCACAAGCTTAAAATCTACAGGACAACAGGATTTGATACACAAGAAGACGCCAGGTTGTACTAGGAAGGGAAATTGGATAGCAATGTAGTTGTAAATAGTGTCGACGAAGGTTAGGTAGTAGGTTGAGGATATGGTAAGCTTGTCTGAAGATGTAAGGTTTAGGGGAGCGCTTACAGGATAGTGTTAATTTGTGAGGAAGGTTATTCCAGAGACTGTGTTACATCTGAATTTGCAAACTACCACAATACTTCTCATAACCCACTTGTTAAACTTCAATTGATGCAATATATAAATATTTTTCATTTTATGTTTTCCTAAACTTCAATCACATTAATTAAATCAACTCTTCCCTATTGTATGCGGCAGTCCAAGGCCACCCGCTGTGCCTGCAGCCGCTGTCACTAATAGGGTATAGGAGCCACAGATTATTGGCAAGTTATCTGTGGCTCCTAAGTATAAGCATCATCGACTGCTCTGGATCCATAATGCAGGGAGCACAGGGTCTGTCTCTCTCCCAGCAGCTTTCAATCGTTGCATCGGAAGCTCCAGGGAGAGAGACAGTGGCGGAACTACCGGAGACAATGGAAGCGTTGAGCACTAGTCTGGAGGGGGGCACTTCCATTGTCCTCCTCTGCAGTGACCTGTCATGCACTTACCTTCTGAAGGCTCCGATAACGGGCCCAAGCCAGTAATATAGGATTTTCCTTACCTTTTCCCAAGAACGCCATCATGACATCACACCACAATGGCGCCTCTGGCCGCCTGGGAAGAACATACTGGGGAGATAGACCCATACTCTGAGCTCCCTTCATCCATTTGATGGGGGCCTGAGGTCACAGGGGGCCCAGTTGATGCCTGGAGTCAAAGAGGAGGCCTGCAAACACCAACATTTATCTTGTCTCCGGGCAATTTCTATGAAGTTATGCCACTTTCTCACTGGACATGTAATCACCCTAACTTTCATCTGTCTCATTAGTGGTTGCTTCTTTCTAATCCCTATATCCCTGCCTGGCTCTACAGTGTAGAGAATGCTGATACTGACACTATTCCTTACACTATAGAAAACATAGGACATGAGTAGCATTATAATCTTTTTCATTTGGACAATAATAATCTATAATAATAATCTAAGTCAAACATTTATTAAAACAAAATATAGACATTTATCTGGGCATTGTATCACAGTATATCAGGGTTGCCGACTTTTAAAGGCTTCCATCCGGGAGATCCCAAGGGAAGCCATAGATGCATGCAAGGGGCGTGGCTTAACGGCACAATTTAAGCAAATCAAGTCCCTTGCAGGAGGTTTTCCGGCTCTCCTGGGATACCAGGAGAACTGACCGAATTTCGGGAGTCTTGGACATTCCAGGAGAGTCGGCAACTATGCAGTATATATATATCAGTGGTTTTGATTATCACTAATGTACATAAACAAAGTTTTATTAACTAAAGTATTTAGATAACATGCACTCAGTCTATAATGCTATGGTGATAACAGTTTCAGAGTATTTATTTGTATAAATATACTATATATAATTCAAGTATTACTATTTCTAGGTCATCTTGTTTTTTAGAGTTAATAGAGATAAAATGGAGCAATATCTTACATATTCACAGCAAATAAACTTAAGCCCCTGTTGGTAGAAAACTTCAATGATAAAAAGTATGCAATTTATTTCCGATCTTCAAAATTATTAGTTCTTGACAGCATTGCCAATTTACATATATAGCTTTCACTGAATTAATTAGCATTTTTTATTGCTGTATTAATTGCAGAACACATGTCTCTCAAGCTGTGTGTAGACTTTTAAAACCCTTAAATCTTAAAATGAATGGATATGCACTGACAACCAAAAGTACAAGACCCAGTATTACAGAAAAGAAATTGTACGTTACCGTACATTCCTAATATAAAGCGTAAGTAATTGACAAAGTGTAGGTTTATTTCACATTAACAGGGATCATTTATAACGCCAAACATACAAGGTTTAGAGAGTGTATTTTGTGTGTCTGCAGTCTGTCAAGATTAATTGTACCCTACAATTTGTCACTATGTACCCATAACTTATAATGTGTTTTTACATTACAGTATATTATTTCAAATCATAGAATAAATAGCCAGTGGGTGACCACCAAGATTACAATAACAATCACAATCACTAGAGACAATAGGTGTGGAATGAACCTAGACCATGGTTCCAGGGAGGAGAGGACAATCAATACTATAACATTTCATTCATGCAGTGATCATCCAGTATTTATTCCCCCTATTTGAGTGTCCATTGTATCTGACCCTCCATCTGTGCTTATTTAGTCTTTATGTCCCCCTTAAGTGTCCACTTTATCTGCCCTCTCCTTCAGTGCCCATTTAGTCTTTATGCCCCTTCTTTGATTGTCCAGATCATCTGCCCCAGCTGATGATCTTCTGCAATAAAACCATCATACCAGAGAACCACATTCATTCCCTTTCTTCAAACCCTTATGACTTCCTTCCTATTCTAATAAATAAATAATAAAACATTACAAAAAGTTCCTCCAGTATTTAATAATGTTGGAAGTTGAAACTTCTTTGTCCATTTCTAATCTATATTTATAAATGAAATTTAAATTTGTTGTCAACAAGTGATTTTCGGGATTGTTTTCCTATATCCCCTCTTAGCTGACAAAATATAAAAATTTACAATAACATGAACTGTGATGATGACCTCGCGTGACATTAAATAAAATTGCTACCGCCGCACTGAGATGGTGACTGAATTGCGCATGTGATGACCCTTGCTATGATTTGCTAGCATATGATGAAATGTAATCTTGGTCTAGACACTCTTCTACCCTCATACCAGTAAATTATTGATATAATATTCAGAAAACCAGATGAGCTCAAATATTACAGATAATAATGAAAACAAAACTCACATCTAATGTCTTGCAGGAAAAACAATGAATAAATGAAAAACAATGAAAAAATGAATACATTTTGTGTGCTAAGATCTCAATGATTATTACGCTAATTGCATTAATTAATTAATTAATTATTTAATATAATACATATGTCATGTGTTCCCTATATGAATTCTGTATGACACTATAGTGACACTATGGGCTCCATTTACTATATCGTTTTCAGGAGATAAAGACCTTTTTACGCCTGAAAACGGTCTTTATTTCCTTAAACGATGTGTGCACCATTTACCAAGCAATGATCGCCATGGAAACCATGGTAATCATCAGCTTCTGCACTCATGATCGCCGGCCCGCTCTAATGAATGCGGGCCAGCTTACCGTTATATTTACTAAGTATCAGCGTGGATTTTAACAATCCGCGTCGATACTTTAAATAACACCATCTAAAGATGGGGTTAGGGTAGGTATTACAGCAGTCCCCCCATATATCCCCCTTTTCCTCCCCCCGTAATAGTTGTTATTAAGGGGGAGGAAGAGGGGGGGGTATATATCGGGAGACCGCTGTAATACAAAGCACAATTGAAAATGTACAAAAACTAAAAATAATTTTTTTTTAATGTATAAAAATACTGTAAAAATTCTTTAAAATATTAATAAAAACAGAACAATACAAAAGAAACAGTTTTCTTACCGGTCCCGGCGTCACTTCTGACTCGGAGTCCCACGCATCCGCGGTGTTGCCCAAAAAGGCATGGCGGCATGGATCATCGTGGGACCTCGCAGGACAGGTAAGAAATAATAAATTCAACGAAAGAAGGGGCTATGCTTGCAGCAAGGTGCAGCGAGCGTGCATTTGGAAATGTACGCTCGCTTGCAACGATATAGTAAATGGACCCCTATATTGTGGGCTGGACTATGTTGTGGGCTGGTAGATTATAGATTATATGGTAAGCTACTGATGAGTGTTACTTGAACAGATACACTATATGTTAGAGTGGAGTGCGCTTCGTGCTATTTCCTTCTCCAGTGGGAGTGGCTATGACATCAGCACTCGGCTGAGTGGCTGAGCATGTGCGGTAAGGTCCCGCCCTCTAGTTCTGTATATAAACTACTGCACTGAGGTCCAGAGCTCAGTATATGTGTGGGAAAGAGGGAATACAGTTATGGAAGACTGTTACCAGTATATTTTCCCTCAGAGTGAGATATCTGTGTTACCACAGCCTGTGCTGTGTACTCCATATACAGTCTGTATGCTGCTTATAACATCTGCTGCTGTGTATTCTGTATAAACCCTGTATGATCCTGTATCCTGTCGTACTGTATTACTGTTATACTGCTGCAGAGCCTCTCTATTGTTTCATTACATCTTTTGAAGGTGTTAAGCTGGCCATACACTAGGACGATTATCGGTCCCAGTAGGGGGTGGGCCGATAAACTGGACAATTTCCCGCTAGGGAAATGTCCTGTTATCGGCACCATACACCTCCTCTGCTGGGACCGATAATCCTAGCAGAAGAGGGGAGGGGGGAGGAAGCGCTCTCTATGGCGCTGCTGCAGAGCCATGTGCAAAGCTGCTCTGACATGCTTAAAAGTATACCTTCAAGGCTGTCAGAGCAGCATAGTGTATAGATCTGCAGCAGCGTCTATTGCAGGGAGTAGTAGAGATAGGGATCTGCTGAATCCGCGCTTCACACAGCGCGGGTTCGGCTGGTCCCTCTCTGTACTATTCCCTGCAATAGACCCTGCTGCAGATCTATGCACTATGCTGCTCTGACAGCTTTAAAGGTATACTTTTAAGCTGTCAGAGCAGCTTTATACATAGATCAGCAGCAGCGTCTATTAAAAGGATAGGGAGTCATTCAGCTTGCTGATTGGCTCCCTAAAAAATATTGTTAAAATCAAACCTGCTGAAAGATCAAATAATCGCACCAGAGCGTTTCTGGTGCGTTTATTTGACGTTTCAAAAATCATTCAGCTTGCAAATTGACTCCCTTAAAATATCGGACGCTTTCTCCCGATTTAAATCAAACATGTCAAAAGATTATATAATCATACAGAGCGTTTCTGGAGCATTAATTTGGCATTTAAAAAATTGATCTGTCCCATACACTAGAGCGATTATTTGCCCGATCACCCGATAATTGGAAGATCGGGCCGATAATCGCCTAGTGCAGTGATTCCCAAACTGTGCGCCGCGGGCTCCCAGGGGTGCCGCAACGCTCTCACTGGGGTGCCTCAGAATGTTTCTATTTCCTATTGTATTCTATTGTATTGTTGTCTTAGGGGTGCCTTGAAAAAAAATATGGAGACCGTAAGGGTGCCTCGAACTGAGAAAGTTTGGGAACCACTGGCCTAGTGTATGGCCAGCTTTAAACCTGCAATTCCTATTTAATAAACAAACAAGCTGATTAAACCCATTTTCTGTGTGGACTCACCTTCATACTATGCCGCCTGTCGCTAACACAATACACTCTGTCCAACACTATTTTGTGCATGTTTAAATATTATTATTAATCACTTACTAATTACTTACACATTTCTACTCAATGAGCCTTATTCAGACTCAAATCTCCCAAAAAGAGAACTCTGAACGTATGTACCAACATCGTATCAAGAGCGCAACTACGAACAAAGGGGCGTTACATCCATACGACACCCGTAATTGCGCTTTGGAGGCGGGTTGAGGCATTTCAATCATACATTATGGGTGGTGCTTAGACACTTACGTACATGAAGCCTTTACTTACATCAGTAGTTACGCTGTGAAAAGTTAAGGTAGGGTTTGGCAAGTGTAAAACGGCAAAAGTACGTATTGCCGAGTGGAGTGCATAGAAAATATGATACGCCTTGAAACATAATGGAAACATAGGTCTGGATCCGGCCCAGTAACAGTAAAGAGATCTATCCTATCCGTTTGTTAGGTGATTTTTGTCCTAAAACCTAGGTTTTTAGTGGTGATGTAAAAAGGCTTTAAGTAATCATAAGCGTGTGGATTTATTGTGCACTACCACATAAAAGTTCATTACAATACAGTTACATAAAGTGGCTTCTCTAGTCATCCAGACGCTACTGCCTTGTTATGCATAGTGAAAATTTTGAATATGTATCATACAAAGGGGCGGGTCAATCTTACGGCACCCGGAATTACACTTTGGAGGCGGGGTGAGGCATTTAAATTGTACAGTGGGGCTGTGTTTAGGCATATATGTACGGGAAGCCTTTACATCAGTCAGTAGTTACGCTTTCAAAAGTTAAGGTAGGGTTTGGCAAGCGTAAATCGGCCAAAGTGCGTACGGTCGAGGGGAGTGCATAGTAAATACGCCAGCATAAATACGCTATGCATTGATACGTAATGGAAACGTAGATGTGGATCTGGGCCCCTATCTGTAAATTACTTATGTTAGTCCACCGCACTAATGAGTTGCGTTCAAGTCTGAAAATCTGCGTACACTTAAATAAAATAGGTGTAATCACAGCTTTGGATCAGCCTGTTTGTCCTTACCATGCAATATTGTTAATATCAAAGATAAAAATGTGTAATATAACATAAAATACAATAATATATCAATATTTCCTGCAATTTTTGATGAATATTGTATGTGTAACAGGTCAAATTGTTTTGTATAAGATAATAATTTTCAGGCAATATTTAAATCAGCAATTAGCAAACTCTGCCTTTAAGTAGAAGGGGATTTTGTATTCTTGTTCTTTATTACATATAATCCAACAACAACATTTCACTAGAATCAATGCCCTTAATCATAAAAGTAATTAAAATGTCTTAAGCGTAATTCGGGGCTGTTCGGAGGTAGAGTAAAATGATTAGCAATCCCTATTTTTTAATGCACTCTCCGTGGGTGGTGAAATGATTTTACTCTGGATATTACCCAGTACTCTGAGTTCCAGGAAGACAGTATGTTGCAGTAATAGTAATCTACTCCCAGGCAGTTTTCTCACAATAAAATTGCCACTGTCAAAACTGAAGTAATGGCAGTATAATCATTGCAATCACATAAACCCAGTTCCAGCTGCAAACCGCATACCTCATAAACTGCTGAAATGACACTAAAAAGCCAATAGTTAAATCACCTCATGTCGTTCTATAACAGCAACAAGAAATATCCTGTGGTTATCAGACAACCAATAAATATGAAATCTTAAATGTACCTATATATACTGAAGAACAAGAAGTACTGTATTTTATAGAGAATATAAAAGAAGAACATTAAATACATATACATATGCCCAAATGGTCAGTTAATTTCTAATACTTTTTATATATAATTACATTTGGTTCAAATAAAATTACTTCAAACTGTAGAATGAAAAGATTATGGTCCGGATACATAGTTATGTAGTTTTCATCTTTAGACCGTGCTTACACAATCAACGTAGAGAAATGGTACGTAGATACCATAAATAAGCTACTACTTTAGCTTGATTGGTTAGTGTCACAGATAGATTTTGCCTGGGGTATACCAATAATGTGCAGCGGTTATATTTTATTGGCTTCATTTTCAAACGTGATACATTATAACTGGATCAGAGTGTGATGATTTATAACTATAGTTCATTTTGCCAATGTCTGGAGTGTTGGTGTTTATGTGCTTTAATAAATTACTGTGACTCCGGTCTATCTTCTCAAGGTAAGTAATGTATGTTTTATATTTTTATTGCTATATTTCTTTTTTAGAAAAACAGAGATTCAAAAACTGAGTGCAAAGCATACTGATAAATTGTTTATAATCCAAACACTTTATGGAGATTAATTAAATCTAATGATGTTATTAATATTGCAAAAAAGGTTACCCTCTTCTCATAAAATAATAGAATGATAGTAAATGAAAAACGTAGTAGAATGTAAGTTCAAATTGGAAATATTAGTCCAACACTGTTATTCTCTCACAGAATCTCATGCAAATCACTAACTTTATTGACCATCAATAGTCTTTTGGATGATATTGTGAAATATGTCCATTAAATTGCACCAATAATATTAAGCACAGCACCATAAACAATGTCTATATATAATAAGCAGGTAATGATGGTGCTAATGGCCCAGATCCAGAACACCGCTTGTGTGCGAATTTACGCCTGGCGGACACGTAAAATCGTGATTTTGTATGTACTGCGCATGTGCACGACAGATGATACGCTACGTAATGTAACTCTGAGCGTATAGGCCATTCACGTATTAGTCGCGTAAATTCGTACATGTGGGCGTGCCAATTTTATGTGTGCCAAAAGTACGTCTATAATACGCAATGTAGGCGGGGGTTTCATTTAAAGTGTACAGTATGGGCGTGCTTAGCTGCGCAAGTTCTACGTGATTAACTACGATTAGCTACGTTAGTCTGTGTTGCCTATATGTACGTGTGCGGACAAGTGCGGTTACACGGCCAAAAGTTAAGGTAGGGTTTGAAAAGCGGAAATCGGTCAAACTACGTACATTCAAGGGGTGTGCCTAGGGGAGTATATAGAAGGTACGCACGTGTAAATACGCTAGTAAACGGATTGCAAGTGGAGTTCTGGATCTACCTCAATGTCTATAAATCCAAAAGCATGCACCATGTCAGTGAAAAAGGCAATTTATTCGATCATCAGCATTTTCAGTATAGTACAAATGTTAATTTAATTATGTGTTCTAAATAGAAAGGACAATCCCCTTTAATACCCACTTATAAGGGAAGGATTAGAGTAACAATCACCTTTGTAAGCCTATCTTATTATGGATTTATTACTATGGATATTGATATTTTGATGAAAGGTAGCTAATAGGATCAGTATTTAAATATATATTCTTTTAATTCTTTTATCTTAGT
>WWET01002287.1:80018-94450 GCA_011038615.1 Limnodynastes dumerilii
TTGGGCGGTCCGCCTAGGGCCCCGCACACCCTAGGGCCACCTCTGGTCATGGGTGTTGCTTTGTAACGTCCGTGCGTATAATTGCGAACCTTTCGCGGACGGTTCTCTGAATACGGCCCCGTATATTTTTACTATATTTGTTTTGGCCTGTTTATTTTAATATTGTTGTAGGTGAATATCCACAAGTTAGGGAATTTGTAAAAGCTCTAGCTGTCGTAGAAATTATTTAAAGATTATATTTTTTATAAATTGACAGCGATGCTGCTATGATCAAGTAAATCAAACAATTGGCAGAAGAGAAAAAGAAGATCACTTATATGCACGTAATACTTACATTTTTCTAATAATGATTGCATTATATTAAAATTTTCATGTTTATTTCCTAAATTTAAATATAACTTCTAAATACAATGCTAATTAGCATTGTATTTAAAAGAAGGTTATATTTAAAGGAGCAGGAGGTGTCATTTTAATCACTACTTTGTTTTTCAAATTTTTCACCTGTTTATATCAACCCATGAAAATCTACTATTATCTTTAGGCATTTATTGTTATTGGCTGAGTCCATCATTTGAGCCTCTGACCAGCATTTGTTACTCTATTCCCTCTCTTAAGAGTGTGTGTTTAAGGGTATTTTCCTTTCTATTTAGAAATCTCACAATATCATCCACGATACTATTGATGGGCAGTAAAGTGGTTCACATGAGATTGATTCTGTGCGAGATTAAAAGTGTTGGACTGATATCTCCAATTTTAACTCAAATTCTCTTACTTTTCACTTACTATCATTCTATTATTTTATAGGATTTAGAAGGAAGGGAAACCTTTTCTGCAATATTAATATTATCATTAATTTTAATGAATCTCAGAAACGATTTTGGATTTTAAACAATTTATCACTAGGCTCTGCACACAGTTCTTCAACCTCTTTTTGTCTCTTGTTTTGCAATTTTTAGGTAAAATTTTGTGTGGCATCTCCCTATTAGATGATCAGATTGAGGATTATATTCCATAGTTCCATTGTTTTTCTATCTGGGACTATCTAGTGTTGCTATTTTATTGGATGACGATTGATATATATTATCAGTGTGCAATTACCCTTTAAGTTTTGTTGTAATTCAGTGTTCATACATTAATGTACCGCCATGTCACATTATGTTACATGTAGTGTGTGTGGTTAATGAGTACTTTAACATAACTGAAAAATTCTCAGAAATATATTGTTTGAATGCTGAATTACAATAAAGCTTGTTAAAGCGCCCCCTCCCCTCGTTTTATGCCTTATTAAAATCCTTTTTAGGGCTTGACACACTAGCGAGTCTGTGCAAAGGGATGAAGCAACCCCTGTTAAGATAGGATGTGTACACCTGTGGAAATCTTAATACCATTAATGTTAATCAACTTTCTCAATCTGTGCAGCAACTTATTTCCACAGTTCCTAATTTCCACTCTCCTGATTAGGCAGTATCTCACCTTAACCAAACCCTATCAGCTGCCCTTGATGAAGTTGCTCCAGCTACCCCTCATACACCATGACGACCTCAACATGAGCCATGCACACTTAGGAAACACTAGACTTTAGAAAACTATCCCGCAAACCAGGGAATCGATGGTGTGTATCTCATGCTACTCAAGACTTTTCAACTTACACCAACACTTATCACACTTATCGAAATGCTCTGGTCAATGCCAAACAATACTACTTTCAAAATCTCATTTCTAATCAACTAGCATACTGCTCAGCCCCTTACCTCCACACTCCACTGAAACTGCACTGACCAAGGTGGTCAACAACCTAATCACTGCTAAATCTGAAGGTCACTACTCTCTTTTAATCTTACTGGATCAACCACTCTCATGTCATACAAATGTTACAATCCCTAGGTGTTTGGGATACCGCTCTTTCCTACTTATCTAATTGCTCTTTCAGTGTTTTTCTGGATATACCTCCTCTGCTCTTCCCCTATCTGTTGGAATACCACTAGTCTTTCCCTATCTGTTGGAATATCACAAGGCTCAGTGTTGGGTCCATTGCTCTTCTCTATCTATCCCACTTCACTTGGACAACTAATACAGTCATTTGGCTTTCAGTATCATCTGTATGCAAATGATACACAAATCTACCTGTCTACTCCTGATCTCTTACCTACTGTGTTGGCCTTTGTAACTGAATGTCTCTCTGCTATTTCATTCTGGATGTCCTCCCGTCATCTCAAATTCACTTTATTCAGAGCTAATAGTATTTCCACCAGTCAATGAGAGTCATCCATTCAGTCTCTCCACCTCAGTTTACAACAATGATATAATCCCTAGTCATAAAGTTCGATGCTTAGGTGTTACCCTTGGCTCTGAATTGTCCTTTGTTCTCCATATACAAACTGTCTCTAAATCCTTTCATACACATCTAAAAAACATTTACAGAATATGCAAATATCTCACACAAGACACTGCTAAAACTCTCATTCATGCACTAATCATCTCTTGCACTGATTATTGCATTGCTTTCTTATTGGACTCTCACATTATAAAACTACCCCCCTTGAAAAATGCTCTTCTTAGAGCTGCTCCACTCAGTTATTCTCTACATTGGTTGCCGATATACTACAGATATCAAATACAAAATCCTTTCGCTGACCTAAAAAGACATAAAAAACACTGCACCCACATACATATCCTCACTTATCTCAAGATACTGTATATCCCAGCTTGCACTCTCAGATCTTCACAGACTTCACTTACTTCTCTCTATACTAAACAAATGCTCTGATTCCTGGTTACAGGACTTTTCCTGGGCTGCACCCACTCTCTGTAAAAACCTTCCTTGCCCAGTAAGACTATCCTCTATTCTTCAAACTTTCAAGCACTCTCTTAAAACTCATCTCTTCAGACAAGCTTATCAGCTTGCACAACCTACTGCTTAACAAATGCCAACCCTATTTACAACCACTGTGCTCTCCGGCGTACCTTTCTGTTAAATGATTAACACAACTTGCAAACTTTACTCTCAATACTAAAATTAGCCTCAGTCCTGCTACTAACAATTCTGTGTGACTGGATCTAGAGCACTTAGCACTTTTACTTTACATGCTGGCCGGTCCATTGTGTGATATATACAGTAGCACTTGTACTTATGTATTAATCCTTTATGTCCTATAGAGAGTCATTTTGTGGGCATGGCCCTCTTACCTACCCAGTCTGTCTGTTACCCAGTTTTGTTATAATGATTGTTAAAATTGTAAAGCGCTATGTAATCTGATGGCGCTATATAAAAACCTGTTAATAAATAAAAAAATTAAATAGTGTTTTCAATACAAGTACTATTCTGGAGTAATCGACTGATCTTTACATTCTGCACATATTTTTTTAATTGATAAATATTTATAGTACCCAAAATGTCACTATAAGGATGGGCCGTTATTTATGGGCAACTGCTGTGGGCTTGCTGACCAGGCCAGAATTTGCCATCCAGCCCTCCTGCCAGGTAACGCCGTTGAGTTTAAACATGTTCCTGTGTAGCCTATGTGAGAGCTCGGATCATCAAGGTGGCTGCGTGGTTGCTAGGATACAGTTTACCTTCTATTATTGCTAGATCTAATTACAGAACAGCTAGGCGTCTGTTATCTGTTTTTCTTTGTACGGGATGCAACTATGTAGCAGTAGTGTAGCAGCAGTGCTGCGTGTCATTGTCATGTAGTGATGTTACAATGAACCTGTATTAAAGGCCAAATGTGAGTGTCAGTGATGGGATGGGTGAGTAAACCAAGAGCATGTGAGTGATAGCATGGGCAGTGTGAATGATAGTATGGGCTGTGTGATATATTGCAGGGCCATAACTAGGGCTGTGCAATATGGACAGTCACCCAAGGGACAAATTCAAAGTGTTTTGCCAGTAAGTTCATTTTTAAGGTTAAACTGGATATTAATGCAAGGTTTGGGTGCCATTTTTCCTTTTTGCCCCGGCGCTAAAATTTCTAGCTATGGCTCTAATATATTTTATGGACAGCGTGATGGAAGGGTAGTGTGAGTGATAGTATGGACAGTGCGATAGATAGTATAGACAGTGAGTGATAGTATGGGTAGTGGGATAGATAGTATGGACAGTGTGATAGTATAGATAGTGTGATAGATAATATGAACAGTGTGATAGATAGTATGGACAGTGTGAGTGATAGTATGGGCAGTGTGATAGATAGTATGGACAGTGAGTAATAGTATGGGCAGTGTGATAGATAGTATGGACAGTGAGTAATAGTATAGACAGTGAGTGATAGTTTAGGCAGTGTGATAGATAGTATGGACAGAGAGTGATAGTTTGAACAGTGTGAGTGATAGTATGGACAGTGTGATAGATAGTATGGACAATGAGTGATAGTATGGGCAGTGTGATAGTATGGGCAATAAGTGATAGTTTGGGCAGTGTGATAGATAGTATGGACAGTGAGTAATAGTATGGGCAGTGTGATAGATAGTATGGACAGTGAGTGTTAGTTTGAACAGTGTGAGTGATAGTATGGACAGTGTGATAGATAGTATGGACAATGAGTGATAGTATGGGCAGTGTGATAGATAGTATGGACAATGAGTGATAGTTTGGGCAGTGTGATAGATAGTATGGACAGTGAGTGATAGTATGGGCAGTGTGATAGATAGTATGACAGTGAGTGATAGTATGGACAGTGTGATAAATAGTATGGACAATGAGTGATAGTATGGGCAGTGTGATAGATAGTATGGACAATGAGCGATAGTTTGGGCAGTGTGATAGATAGTATGGACAGTGAGTGATAGTATGGGCAGTGTGATAGATAGTATGGGCAGTGAGTGATAGTTTGTGCAGTGTGATAGAGGGTATTAATTTTTTTTTTTGCTTGGTATAAAGTAAAATGTCAGAAATGGCAAAAATGTGTATAGTTGAAATCTCAAATACAGCAACAAACAATGAGGTAGTAAAGTGACTAGTGAGATGATTAATATCAATAGTTGAAACAACCAATAATTTAATATCTGAAGAGCAAAAAGGAAAGTACATTGAATGAGTATATCCAAATTATTGGTATATGATTATTAAATGTACTTTAATGATTTGCACCTTAGATCAGAGCTTGAAGTGAGGGGGTATGCGGTGGTATACCATAGTGCCACTTCTCCCACAGATTACACTGAAAAGCTGTTAATCTCCATGTACCACTTAATTCCGTTTTCATACCGCCACTTCTAAATGTCCATACCACCACTTCTAAATGTCCATACCACCACTTCTAAATGTCCATACCGCCACTGCTAAATGTCCATACCGCCACTCCTAAATGTCCATACTACCACTGCCACTTCTAAATGTCCATACTACCACTTCTAAATGTCCATACCGTCACTGCTAAATGTCCATACCACCACTTTTAAATGTCCATACTGCCACTTCTAAATGTCTAAATATGATAGCAGCTTTCAAATATATCAAGAGTTGTGACCAGCTAGAGGAGGGGGCATTTTTCAAAGGAAGAGGTTTAATAGAACACAAGGGCATGAATATAACTGGAGGCTGTTAGATTTAGAGGAAATGTGCGAAAAATGACTTCACTGAAAGGGTGATACATAAGTGGAATAGCCTCCCATCTGAGGTGGTTGAGGCTAACACAGTAGAACAGTTTAAACATGCTTGGGATATATATAAGGATATCCTAAATCTCAAACTAAATTGCAGGTAAATAGGGTCTAGGGTCAGCATAGTTTTAAATAAAGAACTGGGAAGACTGGATGGGCCATGTGGCTCTTATCTGCCGTCACTTTCTATGTTTTTAACTCCACAATGTGCACGTCTGCTATAAACATTAATGCAAACAAACAAAAATCTTATTTTATGTTGATTTATTTGGCAGGAATTCAGAGGAGTCTTGAAGTCTAACAAATAGAAAAAGGTTTGTTAACTGCTGACTGTCAAAGTGAATTTGTATTTTCTAGTGTGATGATGGACTCAGAGAAGTGTAGAGATGGCAGAGATTAAGCAGTGTTCCTGGTGTGACTGAAATAAAGTGATGATCATAATATCTTTATATCTTCAGTAAAACATATTGACATCTGTTATCGTTGATCTGAGAACTCAGGGAACCATTTTTTACTGAAATGTCACTAAAATAATACACATATATACATTGTCAGTGCCAGGTCCTGTGGGTGATTACACCATTTTATTTTGTGAACTGTCATGGACATCATTAATAAATAATTAAATTAATTTATATATTATTGGCTTGTTGTATGCATTTAGGTAATATAATAAATGCATACAATGCATAACAAATGCATGTATGCATTTGTTAATAATACATACTATTTATTTCATTTGCCAAGTACCAATATTCTCACTGCCTAAATGCATACTGTGTATTGGCAGAATACAGTATATTCTAAGAATAAAAATTTAATAATAATAACTACACTCCTATGTGCAGATAATACTTTGGTTAAAAGTTAGAGCTTGATGCAAATCGTTTGAAATTCTGACATGTGATATAGTAATTATGAAACTTCAATATAATCGTTTTTTGCAGCTACATATACTGGAAACAATTTAATATTATGACTTACAAATTAATTATACCTTTATGGAGAATTGCTCTGTCTTTGTGAATTTTTTTTTTAACATTTATTATTATACCTTATATTGGATATAATGTTCTATTATTGTGCTATTTGTTTGCCTTTAGGTATTTTTATGTTTACATGGAAACGTTTTTGGTTGGGAAGCTGTCAATTCAGTTTCTTGTGTGGACAGCATCTCTGAATATAAAGTGTATTAATGTAGATGAACTTATGACATCTGTCCATTTGGAGTCCAGTCTGAGTAAAGGCACAGTGAGAGTTATTGAGGCAGATGTGCAAAACGGCCATGGTAACATAGAAGCTAAAGCTGGAAAGTTAGGGGGAAAGCTTTGCCAGTCCAGCTGTCTTGTGATAGCTTAGTCCATGCTAAAGAACCTTGGACTGGGACCAGAGTTAGAAATTAAAAGAAAATCAGGTGAAAAATTACACCTGGACAAAACCATGCTGAATTTCATGCGGAGTGAAATGCAGGGAGAATACTTTGCACGTTTACACTATATAGCTAGGTACACACTGGCTTTTTTGTTAGTCAGTCAGATCATTTAAAATGATTATATGCCAGATTTGAAGCCATGATTAACCTCACAATGCTGCTGTAGACACCAGTTGTAACGTTGCGCGGCAGAAGCCGCGTTACTTACCGGACCAGAGGGCTCCGGCGTCTAGCGGGCTGCCCCATCAAATAAATGCAGGGAGCTCAAGGTATTGGTCCCTCCCCCTGTAGCTTCCCATGCAATTATTGGAAGCTGCATGGAGAGAGATAGACCCTGAGCTCTCAGCATTACGGATCCATAGTAGCCACTACAGCTTATACTTAGGAGCTGCAAATTACTTGCAAATAATCTGCTGATCCTATATCCTATGAGTGACAGTGGTTGCTGTCTCAGTGGTGACCCTAGAAGGCTGTATGCAATGGAAACGTGACTCCCTGCAGGGCTGGTGCCCAGAGGCCAATGCCCCCATTGCCTCCTGTAGTTCTGCCACTGGTAGACATTATACTCAGTATACTGGTTGATCTGTGCTTTTCTCTACCATAACTGTGGTGTTGGAATGGGATGCTTATAAAGGAAGCGTTCTCCGCGGGATAGCAGGGAGCGCTGTGAAGGTCTGTATGACTGAAAGTCATACAGACTTATCAGTAATCTGTTGGCCAGATTTAGTTAAATTCCTAGCCAGCAGATTGCCGCAAGTCCATTATATAGACTAGCAGTGTGCTCTTGCGCACCACTTCTCCTTCCTCCATGTTTTCAATCACTGCAGAGTGAAGCAGACACATGACTTAAGGTCACATATCTGCATCACATCATGGAAACAGCCTGCGCATCACAGAGGATGAGTGAGAAGAATGGAGGAGGTAAATGACGTTTTTTTTAATATTACAATCTAGTCTATGTATTAAAAAAGATGGGGGGCACCAAAACAGAACCAAATGTTCTGACACCCCTAACCATAACCCCCTTCTCAGGCAATATTTGAATGTACACACCCACAATTCGGACATAAAGCAGAAAGTGCTAGAAGAATCATTTGAAGAACTGCTGACATCGGGACATTGTGCTGCTGACATTGAAAACATTAGCCGGATTCAATAATCCAATCAAGCATTCAAATGTTGTTTCACGTGATTCTGCAGCATCATTGGACAGTGCACGATAGTAAGATGTCTGTTTAAACTGTTGTTTATTATGTGATATTCATGATAAATAGCAACCCCCCTCAAAACTCCAGTGTGTACCCAGCTTTTTATAGACTTGGTCTAGGAAATATCACCTTTCAAATCTAACACTGTTTCCAACAGATGACATTTACCTCCACTCCCATGCAGTCCCTAGTGTGCATTTTAATAATTCAATAGGTCTGACATACCATATGACTCTCTCTCTCTCTCCCTCTCTTTCACCCTGTAGGACTATTTTCCCTGGGGAGTGAGCGAGACCACCTGCAGCCTGACCATTTTATTCAGCGTTTGCAATGGTGGCTGCTAATGTAAGCTACACAACTAAATGACAACATAAAAGCACAGTAGAAGTTGATTTCCTGCTGCTACATTGAAAACCACTGAACAGATTGAAACTGTAATGATTTAACGTACTGTACAATATCACAAAGTGCAGATCCAGGGAAAACACTATGATTGAAGGATGCAGATAACGTCTGTCTGTTCCTGACATGCAATGCAAATTACTGACTACAGCAAGGAAGAATCTTTATTTATATTAAAGGATTGCCAAAGAAAAGGGAAAATATTTTAAAGCTGTATAGGAATATGTAAGACGTAATCTTACAATCCTTGATCTATAGGATACTTTATAAGTGCTGTTAACAATACAAATCTAGAGAGGTATTGTACACATTTCTATGGAAATGTATTTTCAATGTTTTGCACTACAATACATTAAGCTATTGTTTTCCACTGACGTGCTTTACCATTGGAATTAGATTAAAATTGCTTAGATGATGAGATAACCACAAAACCAATGCAACAGAAATGGTCCTTTTGCTGATTGTAAACACTTGTTCAAGTGCATGGAATAAGGATAAATATTTTGAGGGTACCCTACTGTTGGGGAGTTGTTCCAGTGTAAAAAAACGTTACTACAAATGATCGGTTTGCTTTCTTATCTATAGAAGAGATGGATTACTACCTATTGGGGTCCTACACAGTACTTTCTCAGGGCCCACCCTCTTCATGCCAACAAAAACATGGGCTTTTCTTTATAGACAATGGGGCAGATCCAGAACAACGCTTGTGAGGACACGTAAAATCGCTTTTTGGTAAGTACTGCGCATGCGCACAATAGAAAATACGCTCCATAATGTAGTGTAACTCTGAGCGTATGGGTCATTCACGCATTTGTCGCATAAATCCGTACATGTGGGCGTGCCAATTTTACGTGAGTCAAAAATACGTGTGAAATACGCTATGTAGGCTGCGGTTTGTATTTAAAGTGTACAGTATGGGCGTGCTTAGCTGCGTAAATACGTGTTGTCCATCTGTACGTGTGCGGATGACATCAGCTACGTGGACCAAAGTTAAGGTAGGGTTTGGAAAGAAGATCTCGGACAAAATACGTACATTCAAGGGGTGTGCCTAGGGGAGTGTATAGAATGTATGCGCGCGTAAATACGCTACACGAGAAAACGTAGTGGCGGTTTAGTACAGATAGCTCAAGGTTGAGAACCCGGGCGGAAGCCATAGATTACTGCAAGCGGACGGGGCTTAATGACGCAATTTATGCAAACTGTGTAATTAAGCCCCGCCCCCTTCAATCATTCATGTAATCTCTAGTGTTACATGAGATAGACAGGGCTTGATGACATCCCTTGTAACTCTAGGGATCACAGTTGTAACTGAGCTGGTCGGGGCTTGCAGGAGTTTTGCCACCTCTCCCGGGATACCGGGAGAACTGCCCAAATTTCAGGAGTCTCCTGGATATTCAGCGACCCGGAGCAAAACAGCAGCCATGTTTCCCTGCGCTTCCTCCAGAACATAGGATTGGTGTAAGTGACTGCTGGAGGAGAAATTTAATTGATAAAAGCCCCATTTATTGCTACAACACACCCTACACACCTGAAATTATTAAACTGTCTCATTAAACACTAAAACATGGGGCAGCACGGGGGCTCAGTGAGTAGCACTTGTGCTTTACAGCACTGAGGTCCTTATTTTGATTCTTGGAATAGGCCTTGTCTGTGTGGAGTTTGTATGTTCTCCCTGTGTCTGTGTGGGTTTCCTCCAGGTGCTCCAGTTTCCTCCCACATGCCAAAAACATACTGGAAGGTTAATTCGTTGCGGACTAAATTAACCCTAGTCTGAGTGTGTGTATAAGTATGTATGAATGAGCTAGAGACCTATTTGTGGCGCTATATAAATATTAATGTTTTGAAGCTCACTGCATACACTACACTACACATTTTTTATTTCATTTTTCTAATATTGAAGCAGTTCATTGCTGCACATTTTGTTTAGGCATTTTCATTATAATGTTTCATTTTTATGTGTTTTGTTGTTTTGCTTTGAAAAACAAAATAGAATTTATTTGAATTGACTTTTGAAAAACATACATTAAACCACTTGAAATGAATTATTAAAAAAAAATTGGAAAATGCTTTGAAAAATGCAACTTGTTACAAAATTGTTACTGTCAGAACTCTAAATAGGGCACCAACATATTCAATAGCAGCCTATGGGCTCTATTTACTATCATTAGCGCACTGAGCGCTAATGACAGCAACCAGGCTTGCTGTGCCTCACAGTGTGCCTAGTATTTATTAATACTTACCCCTCCGGCGAGGTCCCACGATGGTCAGCGAGCCTTTCACTGACAGCGTTCTGCGCTGGAGTCCCAGCACATGCGCAGTAGCTGCTTTGGGGGGAGGAAGAGGGGGGTACATATGGGGAGACTGCTGGAATACAGTTAAGTAAAAAAAACATTAAACTTTAAGTAAAAAAAAAAATATATATATATATTACCTAGTTTTAATAAATTTTTATATAATAAACATATTTAATAAAAAAACAAAAAAAATAGAAAACAAATCTTTTAAACTTACCTGACCGGGCTCGCGTCTGTCTCTAATTCCGGCGCATGCGCAGTGATTTTGCCTTTTGGGACTTTAAATTTTACAAGTCCAAAAAGGCAGCTACTGCGCATGTGCCGTGACTCCATAGCTGAACGATGTCAGCGAAAGGCTCGCTGATCATCGTGGTTCCTCGCCGGATGGGTAGGTATTAATAGATACTTCCCGTGGTCCTGCTAGGCTCGCTGCGAGGCGAGTGACCAGTTCCTGTCATAAATTCAGTCAGCTTCTTTAATATTGCCATAGTGACTAATATTTAGGGCCGCCCCCTCTTCTCATTGGTGAAAATGGCTGCCTGTCATTTTCACATATGAGAAGAGGGAAAGGCTCTCTCCAGGACCTATTCACCCCTATTGTTGCACCACATCACCTCGTGGAGAGCATTGTGCCAACCCACATTGATTGTGAGGGGCTGAAGATGTGAAGTCTCTCTCTGTTATTAGACTTTCATTTGCATGTGATATTATGCCGAGGTATCTGAGTGTAACTTTGGGGATGCTAGTGCTAGGTAGATTACTGCCTTTGCTCAGGCTATGTGAATAGCAATATATTACAAACACAATACCTAGTTTTATGGCATTAACTAAAAAATGCAGTATAGAGCCCTGGTTTGTTTTGTAAATGCTAATTCTTCATTTAATACAAATAAAAAACATGATAGAGAGTAGCTATAAAATAGCTAAATTTTCTACACAGTTAAAAAGCAACACACTTAAATAGATGATCTATTAGGTTAAGACACGGTTAACAGGAACATTACCAGAATGCATTTTCCTTTTCACCTAGTTGCCTAAGTAATTTATTTCTGGTGTTATTCAGATGTACAATTACAAAGTGAAGTTACAGCGAGTTTACTGACCCATTGATTTTAGATTGAACCAAACCATTAATGGATGCAATTAAGATGCAGTTTCAGGGCAAGGATGCATTTGATACGAAGCAAGATGTTTTCCAGAGTACTTACTGCATATAGGCTGACAGAAAATCGTTGAATAAATATGTAATCACTGTTCTTCATGTTAAGCTTTTATTGTCCAGATTTGTACACCAGTCAGCTTAACAAACCATTTTCTCTGCTCCATGGTTTCTGCATGCTGAGTCTAAAAGCACAACCCGCTGAGATGTTACTGGGCTTGCTGACTCCCCCTAGAACAGAGAGAAATCTAAGTAACCTCTGACAGCAAATTACTGCAGTCATTCATCTACACCAGCGTTTCAGTACTTTTTTAACACAATTACACCATAACACTGAACCACTATGGGGCTTAACCAGAACTGCGCACACACCCATTTTTTTTAGGTGAAAGCGCAACAATTATTAGCACTGCACAACAGGAGGGAACACAAAAAAGTGGACGCAAAAAGCTAAAACGCCTGTGTTCGCCTCCATGTCCTCTGTGATAACGGAAATAGGTGTTTTACTATATCAAAATGAGAAAGTGGGTGCTTTATTGTAGCTGCGAGTGCAGTAGCAGCCTGGGTTTCCTTTTAATCAGCGCCTATTCGTAGTAAGAACACAACCATACGCACCTAATACCCCTTTCACATCACCACCAAATACACAGGCCAAAAACCCGTGTCTAGGAAAACCCCCGGGTATTTGGTGGTGAAAGGTCCCATTTCTGTAGAACCAAATGTAATGACCCGAGATTCAGACCTGGGAAAAAAGAAGGTGTTTTCCCGGGTCTCACACAGGACTGGTGTCAGTGTGAAAGGTCTCATGTTGTTTTTCAACATGGGTCCTTCACAAAAACACCTGATTGGATAGATTTTTTTAGTATTGCTATGGCAATAGTAAACAAATCACTTTGCAGGGAACCGCACGCTAAAAAAGTTACAAGCGGTGGTTTAGGGGTCCTTGTAGGACTCCTTTCTGGTCCGCCGCCCTCCACTATTCTCCACTATGAGTTTAGTAGTAGCCTGTCTCCTTTCTGGTCCATTTCGGTTTTAGAAAAACCTGGGTTATTGCATTGGTGATGTGAAAGCGGTATAACAATGAATTACTCTAATTTAAGAAGAAAACATATATTAAAAACATACTCTGCATACACTACACTATACTGACAATTTATTTTATTATTTTATATACATTATAATTATGAATTTATTTTTTCCTTTATAAAAAAGGAAAATTTTATAAATTGTATTTATGTTTAACATTTTTATTATAATTAAACAAAATACAGAAAATTACTGTGTCTGTCCATCCGTAAATAAGCGTTTGTAGCTACTGGGCATGCGTAGTAATTTTTTTTTACGAAACGCTACGTAAATAGCGTACAAAAATTACTACGCATGCCCAGTAACTACAAACCCAAGTCTAAATAAGGGCCTATTTATATAGTTTATTTATTAACAAGTTTTTATATAGTACTATCAGATTAGCACTTTACAGAGATAATTTCACATTCTCATCAGTCCTTGTCCCATTGGGGGTTCATTCTAAGTTCTCCAACACGTATAATTTACTGCAGCCAATTAACCTACTAGCATGTTTCTGGCGTGTGGGAGAAAACTGGAGCAGACACGGTGGGAAAGATACAAGCTCCACACAGATAAACCCTGGTCTGGGAATTGAACTTATGACTTTCAAACGTGCAAACTTGTTGAAGTGCATTAATCCTCAGCCTATTTACCTACACACATCCGTTTGCATGTTTCATAAACGTGCAGGAAATTAGCTGAGCGGTGGCCGCTGATTTTCTCCACGCCAGCCCCTTGACCTGTGGTTGCGAGTCCCCCGCAGCGATGGCTGTCATTACAAATTAGGTCTCTATTTTAAAAGACAGCCGGTTTAGAATTTTTTTTATGAATGGGTGAGTATATGATTCGCATACTCACCCATTCATTTTCGGAAACACCGCCGCCGGACCACCAGAGAGGTGAGTAACCCTCTCCGGGGACTTAGGGTTAGGCTGTGCAGAGGGCAGGCCCTGATTAACCATTAGGCTGACTAGGCTGCAGCCTTGTGCACATGGCTTTAGGGGGTGTCACCACAACTTCCTTGGGAAGAGGGAATGAAGCTTGAATGTCTGAATTAATACATTTGGAGCTGAATAAAAGTGTTATCTGTGGTGGAGGTGAAGGGGAAACCAAATTTGAGATTTTGAGTTCATTAGCCTAGGGCAGCTGTAACTCTTAATCAGGCCCTGGTGGGAGAAGGGGGGAGACTTAGGGTTAGGCTGTGGAGGGGGGAGACTTAGAGTTAGGCTGTGGGGGGGGGAGACTTAGGGGTAGGCTGTGAGGGGGGG
>WWET01002287.1:95138-107415 GCA_011038615.1 Limnodynastes dumerilii
AAACATTTCTGTGTTTTATTTTACAGATAGAACAGTATAGTTTGTTACTGGTTTATGGCAGTGTGCTGGGGCTATTTTTTTCCTTTTGTTTCTGTGGCAAGCAGATTAACCCCCTGCCTTTCACGCACCTGTTTAACATATACCTATAAATTGATTGAGCAACTTCTATTCTGTTTTTATAAGCAATTGTTTTCCCATCCAGTTCGGAACTGGCTAGGAGCGAATAGCTCTATTGAAATAGGGCCGTTCACAGCAGGGACCCACACTCGACCTGTGACCTAAGCAGCGACTAAACCTGCCTAATGATAGCGCCAGGCCTGTACACAATTAAGTAATAAAGTAATTCATGTCATCATCCACTTCACTCCTCCTGATAATGTGACACCCCCTGCTGCGTATACTGCGTTTTCAGCTATTTGCTTACACAAATATAAATGAGATTAATTACTGAACAGTCATTTTTTTTATTAACTGTTCTGCACCACTGAATGTTGCACCTGAAAAAAAGCAGAAAGAATGCATATTGCTAATACACAGGACAACTCAGACGTGATATTCCTTTCTGGAGGAGATGGCATAGATTAGGACTATTCTTGTGTCTTTGGTTATTTTGTACGTTGTACATATAATCCCAAACTCAATTATGTTTGTAAGTAATTGCTTTAATAATTAGACAAAGCCTGTGTACACATTTTGTAGTGCCTCCGGCAGAGCCGCACATGGGAAATATATTTTGTGACTGAAGCATTAAGTAATTGTGCTGCATTTGCCTAACAATCCAAACTATTTTTGGAATGAACTAGAGAAAGTAAACAGCTCAATGCAGATGAACAGATGTATTGCAGGAGATTGCGGAAGCTCGGAATGTATAATACACATGCATTAACAAAATTCATTTGAGTTGTTACAAAACAGGGGAATGATTGTTTCTTTTACAATACTGTCTTGCAAATGTTAAATTATTATCAAAATATATAGAGTTTCAATGTCATATGTCGATATTTGCTTCACTTGTACAAGGGTATGGATTATGTTCTCTATAAATAAAGGATACAATTACATTTATTAAACAATTGCATTGTGGAATTTCAAACCATGGGGGCCAAGTTATTTATAAATTCCAATTGCTGCAAGGACTTTTTTTTATTTTGTATTTCTTTTAAAAGTGCTTAACTCGCAACAATATTAACTCCTAACTTCAAAAAATCTAAATGGTGATGTAGAGCACAACTTGGGAAAATTGGACCTGATTCAGCAACTGAAAATACTGTAAAAGAGGAAAGTTACTCCTGGGCAAAACCATGTTGATTTCAGGGGGAGTTAAGGTAATTGTATTCTTTGTATGTAGAGATATATCTTTGAATTGCTTACTGCACACAGATACTGACCAGCTTTACTATCACACTGTTATTTAGACTCATATTAAGTGCTGGACACACAACCAATGGCAGAAAAGGGGCTGGACACATATACAAGGGGCAGAAATAAAGGCTGGACACATACATGGGGCAGAATGTCAAAACAGAAAATATAAAAATACGCAATGCAAATATTCGCTAAGTAATTGCTGTATATCGAGTGAACAAAGGACCGCAAAAGTGCCGGAAATCGGTAACGCGAACGCACATGCACGTGAATTTCGATGCTCGTCCATGCTTTCGCGGGCTTTGTT
This sequence comes from Limnodynastes dumerilii, assembly GCA_011038615.1. Lineage (NCBI taxonomy): Eukaryota > Metazoa > Chordata > Amphibia > Anura > Limnodynastidae > Limnodynastes > Limnodynastes dumerilii. The sequence goes on from WWET01002287.1 coordinate 96,811, forward strand.
ACATTCGATATTAAACACTATAAGACATACATTTTTAAACATATAAACACACAGGGTTTGTCAATGTTAAATGTACAAAAGTGTTCCTATTTATCAAAACAGTGCTTTATCTCTACAGACGGAATAAACAAGAGAAAATCACCAGAGAGCGATTGAATGAACTTTATATGTCATGTTTATATTCATAGGGTAGCTTAAATCATAACCCATAATGTTAGCTAGACGCTGATAAGACCGCATGTCTGCGGCAGTAGTTATGCGCAAAGCTAGGTTAGAATATAGAAAATGTTTGTATGGAGAATATGCAGATGACCCTCCAAGAAGAGAACAAAGGAAGACCCCAGGACCAATGATGACCTAGGAACCACCAGAGGATTGAGATCCCTCCAATCAAGCGGAAGATCGGCGATCCCTTTCATCTATGGACATAAAAGGACTTTGCTTTTGGACATTCGATCTCACTTTTCCTGAGAGGACGACTGAATTGACCGTCTTGCCTTCCTGGTTGGCTGCGCTGTGTTGAGTATTGTCTTGCTGTACCTTGCTGTTACCCTGATTCTGTTGAGTAAACTCTGTTTGCGGAAGTTTGAACTAACCTTCGCCTTTGTGCTATTTTTCGCATTTTAGCGGGTAATTGCGTACTGATTCACAGGGGTAGTTTTGGGGTACACTGTATTCACATTAACATGGCTTTGCCCAGGAGTAACTTTTCTCTCTTATTTTCAAGCTTCTTCTTAAGTCTTAATCAGGCCCATTGTTATTTGTGTTTTTAAACAAAAAAGCAACAGTGTAGTCAGCCAAAAATAACCCCAAAAGTTACAAAAGTTCATGTAAGAGCACTATCAATAAAAGCAATTAAATCTAAAATGCAGCCTGTATTCTGTAATAAACGTTCAATAAACTAAAATGGTTTTCATTAAATATAAAGGATCCAGACTCAAGTGCGTTTTTCTGTACGTTGTTAATGTCTGTACGTAAGAGGCTAGTTCACTCTCATGGCACTCCCCTTACACATGCAGGTTTTAGCTGACAGTGTTAGGATCTAGTGGTAGGATTAAAGGGGTAGAGGTCACCACAGAGAGGTAGGAAGGATAGACTGAGGTGCAGGAGCTGAGAGGTGGAACAGGGAACAGGCAGCAGTGCGATGCACCACAACAACACTGAATGAACTGCATTATGTGCAACGGTAAAAGGTAAATGCTGTGCAAAATACAAAGGGGTGAGCTGCACTATGTGCAATGGTATGCAAGGTAAATGCTATGCAAAATACAAGGGGGTGAGCTGAATTATGTGCAATGGTATGCAAGGTAAATGCACCGCCCAGCTACGCTAGACGCACCGACGGCCAGGGGAACGCTGCCTAGCATCGCAGACGCCTGAAGCAGCAGGAGCCGACGTGCGCCACGGGCGCTTCTAACGCTTAGGTGTCCAAAACCCTGAGTTCTCTACACATATCGCTATTCATATTGAATGAATCGTCATACAGAAGTGCCTAACCCAGCCCAAACTATACCATTTAAATGCCTTCCCTGTCCACAATGCATGTAACTGAGTACACAGAATGTTGTCATACTCCAATGTACAGAATGCGCAATGTACATAAACCAGTTCTGTACGTTCAGAGTTCTGATACGCAACATCTGGTGAGTGCATGCACAGTATGATCATAAAGCCTGACTTACATATGCATAAGCTGGCTATCGGTATTAAGTCTGGATTTGGCCCAAAGGCTATATACTAATGCTTGTTAGAATACAGGACCTTCCTGGACTTGAAGTATCCTGATATGCACCCAATAGGCTGCTATGTTTACTTTTGCTTCCTGTCATTTTTGAACTGCGAGCATCTGCTCTGTGAGTTATCTCAGCTCCTCACTGAGCAGAGTGCTGGTCATTTTGGCTTTCCAGTTACCAATGATCTGGTTTACTGCTTCCATTCTATTAACTGTTCTTGTTGAGTTTCCTGTTGTTTGGCCCCAACTGAAGTTTTCCTTGTGTTTTTCAGGTCATCTGGTTAGTTTCTTTAGTGATTGGATCTGTGAGGAACAGATGGGTAGGAGTCAGACTACATCCACATGACCACTCTGCTAAACACTCCCCTCACGCCAACGGACTTCCGATAAACTACATAAACTACTATAAGTTTTACAACCCCTGCAAACTCCTGCGACTGTGGAACACAAAAGCAGATGAAACCGATCCCAATAGCAAACGCAGGATTTTGAAAGGGGGGGGGGGTTCCAATTTGTGCCATACATGTTGCGTATACTATCATACCTCCCAAAAAACGGGACAAATAAGCTCCGCCCCTGTCCTGTCCCAACTCCATCATCACGTCACATAGGGCAAAAATAAAAAAAAGGGTAATTAAAAAAAAAAAACCTGAACCAGTTTAGCCAACTTATTGGGACAAACTGGAAGGCAGTCGGGACAGTCAAGCAAAACCAGGACTGTACCACTGGAATCGGGACAGTTGTGTGAGGCATGTATTAGGGGTCTGGACAAATATGCCAATCCCAGACCCACAATATACCCCACATAAAACTAAAATTACCCCTAGCATGTGAGTATGTGAGTAAAAAACAATCAACAGTAGCATTTATGGAATGAGGCGGAACAACTGCACTGAATACAGCTGCATCCGAACATTTTTTTAATTCCTAAAAGAGGAAAGAGACATGAACTTGTTTTGGTGCTCTTTAATCACCAAATATGGCTCCCACATTTTGGACCTGATCCAGACTTGAACAAATGCCTAAGCGTAGCGTGTCTCTGCATGACTTTGCACTGCTCATGCTCAGAAATGATGTGAACGCAGCTGCAGGCAATTCAGACCTGAACACAACTCATTGTGCACTGCTCTGCACTCTGAAGGTCTGGTCGTGCTAGGGAATGGGGGGAGTCACCCAGACAATGCACAGTAAGGGCTGCTCATGCAGGTGCACCTGATGCAGAGCTAAACGCAGACAGAAATATGCATAGCTGACGTCAAAACATTTGCACCAGCAACAAGTCACGTCTATGATCAGGGGGCTGACACTCAATAACCTATTTCCAACCACTGCATTAAAATGTCATACTTCAAACACAATACAAAAGTTATCACTGCATTGAGTAGATATTAAATAATATTCATAGTTATATATTTTAAAAAAGGATCTATTTTTTAATTCTTTTTTTTTTGCCTAATATGATCCTAGGATGTCGTTTTGTTGTATTTGCATTGTGGCTAAATCACTTGCACAAATCATAACCGCCGTTGCAGTGTACAACCCTGCTCTTGTATTTGAGCTTGGCTGTATCCAGCGGTACAATACTATTGCATGCACCTTTGAATTGCCGATTTACATGCCTCTGGATCAGCCCCTTTATGTGCTCCCTATAGTATCATTGGGGGGATGAGTTGCCGCTTTGCTCTCCATCCCTTCACCATTCTAACTCCTTCCTTAGTATTCGTTATATGTATGTGCCCTTGATGAATAAGAGATGAGTAAGCTTTTCACAGATATTAGAGAATGTGCCTGCCATAATTACTATTAATAAATGGCTTTTTTTGTGTTTCTTTCATGGAAGAGGTAGAAATAAATTTAGTCACTTTTAAAGATTTATAAGAACTTCATTTTCAATGCAAGTATCGGATGTTTCTTCTATTTAAGGCATGTTGAGGACAAATTTACACCCAAGATGTTCACACTTAATAAATTGTAGAATAGGGGAAATATTCACACTAGAGGTTACTTTCATAGTATGATGTGTGATAAAATTGCATGTAAGCAAATAGACTTATTGGGCCAGATCCAGAGCTATGTTTCCATTACGTTTCAAGACGTAGCATATTTACTATGCACTCCCCTACTTCACCCATACTGTACGATTTAAATGCCTCACCCCACCTCCGAAGCTTAGTTACGGGTGTCATATGATTGTCACGCCCCCTTGTTCGTAGTTACGCTGCTGATAGTAGGCTGGTACATACGTTCAGAGTTGTGTGGTGTACTTTAAGTACCTGTAGCAGGGAGTGCATGCCCCCCGCACTCCCCACTGTTGGTAGTAAATGTGGACATTTACGTGACCAGATTCCTACCTTAAGTTAGTCCCCACGTGCCCAAATCTAACCAAATTACCCCAAATTGTTTAAACTATCAACAACTGACTGTCAGTCACACTTTATTTTAGATGCTTCTTCTGGGTGTTTTCATATCACAGGGCCAGATTTACTAAGCTGCGGGTTTGGGAATGTGAAGATGTTGCCTATAGCAACCAATCAGATTCTAGCTCTTATTTTCTTTTTACATACTAGAGAATGACAGCTAAAATCTGATTGGTAGCTATGGGCAACATCTCCATTTTTTCAAACCTGCAGCTTAGTAAATCTGGTCTGTACTGTAGGGCGAAATCCGTTATAGAGTTTTCTTTAAATATTTTGCAAACCTCTCTTATAATCAGGATTTTAGTAATAAAAATAAATATTGTGACAAAATATAGCAGCAGTTAAACATATATTAAAAATGAAAACATTCTAACCTTCCCTCCAGTCACATTAACAAATGTACTTATAAGGTTTGGCCTTAATTCTATATTACTCTTATCAATCTATCTATTTAACTCGCTGCTATTAAATTGTCTTCTCCCTTCATACATCATCCTTTTGATTTCGTGTAATCTGCACATTACAGTCCATGAGAAATTAAATGAGATATATGAGATGAAATTATGTAGTTTACATTGAACTTTCCTTATCATATTGCCTTACATAACATCTGTATAAAATGATCTATCAATCCATGTTTCTTATATGGACAATACATATACGAAATAATTATAATATCCTATTAACAGATCATGTTTTAAGAAAAATATTAGATCCTGCGCCCAAATGAATCTCTGCATTCTGATCCAGAATTCTGGACTGCGCCATTTTACATTTCGCACGAGTCAGACAAGGTATCAGCTGTTTCCAGGGTCTGATTAGTCAATAGGCTGATAAGGCTGCAGCTCATGGTGCAGGGCGTTAGGGGGGAAAGTGCATGAACCCGACGTAGACTAATGCCCTAATGCTGCCTGAATATAAAGTGTATTTGGATATTCTATTTTGTAGTAATAATGGGCCTCATCCAGGCCTTAGGTCGTTTTTACATACGCATACGTCCCTGAGGTACGCACTACTAAGTTTAATGCACTCCCTCTGGCACACCCCTCGCAAGCATGTAACTTAGCTGCCTTAACTTTTTCTTGTGTATCTCTGGTCGCACGTATCGCCTTGTCATACGTAAATGCCAACCCAGCCTATACTGTACAATGTAAATGCCTCCCTCCTCCCACAATGTGTATAATCGAATTGCGTAGAGATGTCACACCCTATTGTACGGAGTTCCATACAAGTTACGTACATTCACATTTACGATGCGTAACATCAGCCACCCGCATGAGCAGTGTGTTCCTACAGCCAGATTTACACATGCTACATGCATAAATTGGCTGTCGTTAAGTCTGGATCAGGCTCAATGAATGTAAGCAGTGCACTGAGGTGCTAATCCAGAGCCGTGCTTTTGTCTGCCTTAACGAACACTGCACATGCTCAGAATGGGAATGAGCAGCGGGAATGAGAACGAACACTGCACATTCTCAGAATGGGAATAACCAACGTAAATGAGAACAAACACTGCACATGCTCAGAATGGGAATGAGCAACGGGAATGAGAACGAACACTGCACATGCTCAGAATAGGAATGAACAACGGAAATGAGATCAAACACTGCACATGCTCAGAATGGGAAAAAGCAACGGGAATGAGAACAAACACTACACATGCTCAGAATGGGAATGAACAACGGGAATGAGAACAAACACTGCACATGCTCAGAATGGGAATGAGCAACGGGAATGAGAACAAACACTGCACATGCTAAGTATGGGAATGAGCAGCGGGAATGAGAACGAACACTGCACATGCTCAGAATGAGAATGAGCAACGGGAATGAGAAGGAACACTGTACATGCTCAGAATGGGAATGAGAATGTATATTTCGCTCTGCGCTAGTGAAAGAAAGAGTTCCGCGTACACAGTAGCAGTGAGAGGTGCCTGTACTTTTGTGAAAAGTTTACACCATCTCAGGGGATAATATATAGAATGTCATTTTCAATGTGAATATGACCCGTATCCCAGCCATACATAGCCATGTAATTGAGGAGTTGGGGGCAGGAGAAGCCCCCAAGGTAGAAATTTAGATTTACTACCGGCAGCGGGTGTGCACTTCCTGCTACGTTTGCGTACCTACAGACTACCGTACACACATAAAGCATGCGGGGGTCTGGATCTGGCCAAATGTAACATTTGTTAAGATTTATATGTCTAAAACACAGTGACAGTCACAATAACAGAGGTGACAGTGCTTCGTCCCCAAATACTCTTAAAAGGGAATCAGCTCCTAAACAAATTTATACAGAAAGGATATGAAACGCCAATAAGCGCCAGTCCTAGAAGGGTAAGCAAAGTGGCTCAAGGCCCAAAAAGAATAGTTTCATATTACCCGCTCCCGAGCTGGGAGTGTGAAGAGGAGTTGCAGAAAGTGAAATCTAAGAAGGAGGACGGCTATCTACGAAGTTGATGTCCATCTAGACGTAGTATAATACGCTCGTCAGCGGCAGGAGCTCAATAAGCAAGTGTTCAGTTAGGATCTCAATGAATCATCAGCGGAACCAGATGCTTCTTCCTGAAGGTAAGCTTTGGCGTCGTCTGCTGTTGTAAAATCCACTAAATCTTTGCCGTTGAATAGCCTCAGTCGAGCAGGAAATAGTAAGGCGAATTTCCTTTGGTCTTTAATAAGCTTGGAGCAAATCGGTGCAAATTCTTTGCGGGCCCTCGTGACCTCTGCTGAGTAGTCTTGGAAAATTCAGAGCTTTTTCCCCTCCCAGATTAGAGAATCTTGCTTTTTGTATGTGGCAAAGATGATGTCCTTTTGTAGAAAATTAAGGCATTTAAAAATCACCACATGAGGTCTACTTTGCAAATCAACCCTCATAGGGCCAAGACGATGCGCCCTCTCAATGATGATATCCTTGCATTTGTCAGCAATATTGAGCAACTGAGGCAGGGTTGTCTGAAGAAATAAAAAAAGCGGGGCCCCTTTAAGAGTTTCAGGCAGGCCAATCACTCTGACGTTATTCCTCCATGACCTATTTTCAAGGTCATCAATTTTATTGCGCACAGTGGAATTAGATTTTGGAGGGATTCTGTTAAGTCTTTTAATTGGTTAATTTCTTGAAAATTGTCTCCTGACAAACGCTCCACTGTAGATACACGTTGATGCAGCTGGGAGAACTAATCTTTCATTTCTTTAATGGCCTGGCTAAAAGAAGCTGCCTGCTCTTACACCAAGGGTGACATAGTCTCTTTGATAACTTTGACTATATCTGAGTAGCTGATTAATGGGGCAGTGAGACAGTTTGCTGGGATAGCGGTGACAAAGAGGAGTCTCCTGGAGAGCTGGCTGAATGTAAAGGCGCACTAGTACTGGTAGCCATATTGGGAGCCACAAGGGGTTTCTCTGCCCGGACCTTGTTTACTTTAGGAGGCATAAAGGGAGGGAAATGCCTCTTCATGCAGTCTCTGGCTGAAGTGTAAAAGCAGGGTAATGGCTGCGGCGGGAACACGGGTGCCAGTTGCTGAGCTAACGGGTATAATTGCCACAGCGGTGACAGAGCTCAAAGGGATGCGGCCATTCACATCGCCACCGGAAGCCCATTTGTTAAGATTTACATTTTTTCCTTTTACCGCTAAGCTCTGGCATAACATTGTAAAGCGCTATGTAAATTGTTGATGCTATATAAAAACCTGCTAATAACAAAATAAATGAATACATTTGAATGAGTTTTTATATGACTGCGGGGAGGGGGTAGCGACATATCTGCCCATTTTCTCTACATCCTATAAAGACTTGTGTGTTTCTGCGATGCATTGAAACTCTGAACCAGCTCCTGAATGTACTGTAATTAGATTTCAGAGTAAAGTATAGAAGAAATGTCTGTAGCAATTTTGAATCTTTTAAATATTGGCTACTGTCAGTGTTTATAGATACAGACTTATTGCAGAGTGATAAAACAGGCTTAAATTTATACAAAAATTATACTAATTTCTACTTGTCATGTCAGATAATCTCATTAGCATTCAATAGTCAAAATGTCTCATTTGTTACTCTTAAACATTTAAACACACTAAATGTAATCAGGGTTGCCTAGTATTTAAAGCTATAGATCACTGTGCCACCCATCCCTAGTTACTCTAGGGATTACAGTTGTGATTAATAGCTGGTCGGGACTTGTGGGAGATTTGCTGAACTACCCATATTTGGGAGTCTCCCAGATATTCTGGGAGAGTCGGCAACCCTGAATTAGATTAAGTGATTTATTATTCTTTCCTAGTGGACAATAAAAAATATATATTTGAAATAAATGCTTTCTCAAAAAAAACATCTATACATTGGAGTTTACTCTATTGCCCTTATGAGTGTTAAGGTAACACCACCAACCAGGGTGTGGAGTCTTACTAGGAGCCTGGTCTGCACTAGAGCTCCTGATAGTGGGGATGTCTAGGTGGTCACAGCCCCCAGTGGAATATACAGTAGTATCGGCAGGAAGCTCTAATCGCAGCAAATGGAGACATAGGCAAGGGACACCTGGACAGTGTGAGATAGAATGCACACAGGAAAACACAGGTAGGTGATAGATGGAGAGCAGGTGGGAGATGGAAAACACCACAAGGACTGTGCAGGTGCGAGATGGAAAACACACCACAAGGACTGTGCAGGTGAAGGATGGAAAAACAACACACACCGTAAGAGAGGGGAAACTCTCACAGACACACAAGAACAAGCAGGATTGACTGGGGCACTCACTCACACTCAACAAGGTGAACATAATGGCATAAAGGGTCCAAGAACAGGGAACACTGGGAGGGAGAGGGAACAACGGGGAAGCAACTCAGGAATCGCAAGATTAATACAGGCAGAGAGAGGAAGAACAGGCACAGACAGAATAGACTGACACTATAACCGGTAGTGTGTGGGAGCGCCGTTGGTTCTTAAAAAGAGGCTTCTAGTCTCTGATTGGCTAGCAGCCTTCAGCTGGAGTCACAATTGGAGTTGTCCTGGCAACGGCCAGAATAGGGGAGAGGAGAAGAGATAGTCGGCATGCCAGCCAGACAGTCGGCACTTTCCTCTTGGCTAATTTGCATGCCGTCATGCCAATGTGGCGGCATGTACATTGGTGGATGGCAGAAGAGCAGGAGGACGGCTGGCATAGTTTGCAACAGGTAAGATAACTTTAGATGGCACTCTGGTGGCATGAGTGTGCAACAAATAGGGATTACTCAAAGCTTCTATCTAAGGTCTAATGATATTTGACAAGTCATGCTTAAATTTTACATTACTATAGAAATGATTGTACAACGATGACTCAAAACATTGACATCATCCGCGTAATATTGTGTAGGTACCTCTAATACAGCCAAAACAGCTCTGACCCATCAAGGCATGGACTTCACATGACCTATGAAGGTTTCATGTGGTATCTGGCTCCAAGGCACTAGCAGAAGATCCATTAAGTCCCATATGTTGAATGGTGGGATCTCCATGGCTCAAACATGCTCCACTGGATTGATATTTGGCAGATTTGGAGGCCAAGTCAGCACCTTGAACTCTTTGTCATGTTTCTAAAACCGTTCTTGAATAATCTTAGCAGTTTGGCAGGGTGCTTTATCCTGCTGAAAGAGGCCACTGCTATCAGCTTGGTATCAAGATCAATTCTAATGAAGTTAATGCCAAAAGTAAGTTTTTTCATCTAAAAGTTTGTAAAAAAAAAAAAAAAAGTGATTTGGAAACCGGGGACTTTTCCTTTATTCTGTATAAAGCGTGCGGTGTTTTAAGGCTTTTTACATGTTACTTATCTAAGCATTAAACTTGTATGTGTGTAGAGATATTTCACTTTTAATGGAGTTTATATAAAAACACAGGAGATTTGTTGCTTTGGGAATCACAAGCCATTTCTCAACTTCAAACATGAACTAGATATTAGTACCATGTGTTCAGTTCAGTGATCTTTAGATGTTAAGGCTTCTTTTAAGTTGACATGTTTTTGCAGCTCTTTAGAGCCTCCTATGGGGAAAGAGAATACTTATTACTGACTTAGAATTTAGTTTTTGCTTTTTTCACATTCATTTGTCATACTCCAAATTATACTCAGAATTTTGCTTAAGTAGTATGTCATAAAAATTGTAAATTTGACTCCTGATTTGTGAGAGAGCCTATAAAAGACAAAATAATATATTCCCAATCCCCCAATAATCCCAGAGAAGCATGACTAATATGCTAAACAGCCCAACCAATATGCTAATTATTGTCACTGCAGCCACCATGTTCCATAGTCAGTGCTGTAGTGAATGGACAGAGATCTATTAGGTATCCTATCAGAATACTGAGAGGACTTTCTAGTAGAACACAGGAATGAAGACACTTTTTTTTTCTCCTAAAAGCTTTTAATATAATTAATAAACTGGGCATCTAGTTAGTTTTATTAAACATGCACTATTAACATAACAATAAAAATAGG
>WWET01002287.1:107601-117727 GCA_011038615.1 Limnodynastes dumerilii
TCAATACAAATATAAGAAATGTGTGCGAGTGTATATATATATATATATATATATATATATATATATATATATATGGAGAGGTGCAGCCAAGGACCAAAGTGACCACTGTGTAACTACAAGGAACAAAAGAGAGGTCTGGTGCTCCAAACAAACATTATATAACACTATGTGTCAGCCCATATATAAAAGTAGGTTTAAATACCCTCCAACTGTACCTATTTGGCCGGTACAGTACCGTTTTTTAACAGTCTGTACCGACCAGAATGTCTGTACTGACTTGTACCGGGAATCTGCAGCTTCCCATGCTCACTGCAGGCTGTTTGAATGTGGAGACGCTGGCAAGCCAATCAGGACTCGAAATGTCATAGCCCCGCCCACATGAGATCTTCCTAAAGATGATGGGCAGGCTGGGAAGCCAATAAGAGGAAGGAAAAGGGATCAGGAAGTATCAGAGTGCATTGGAGAGAAGGCTGGCCGCTGGAGATTAACTCATGAGAGCCCAGCAGCATGAAAGAAGTGGAGGTGTCAGATGGTGACAGCAGGTGTGAGGGTCAGCCATAGAGGACTGGTAAGTCTGCTCTGCAGTGTTTCTTACTGTGTCTTGGGTACTATTTCTGTAAATGTGTCCCTTACTTGCATTTGTACAGTGTAATGGTTAGTTTCTCCCTATGTGGATTAATTCCTGTGTGGTGGTTGTTACTTTTCCCCCTTGTGTGTTGCTGATGGATTTGTTCTGTGCAAACTGCTTGATAGATTTGTATTATTATTTCTTTTAAACTAACTCTCGCAGTAACTGTCATCGGCATCTGATGGGCGTATTTCCGCCGAGGGACGTAGTTCTGGATCCGGCCCATGGATTTTAGAGATGTAATTTGTGTATTAAAAAATGTGAAGTTTTAAATTATGGTTTGTTTTTTTCTTAATATTTCCCCCTGATATTTGGTGAGAAATATTAATAAAAACCTGCAAGAATATTGGGAACATTTCATTTTGAACAGACAGTAGATTAAGTGGAGACTACACTGACTCCTCACACCAATATATATTTTACAATTGGTCAATTTTCTTTTAAGACAACTGCAGGTATCATTTATCATTTAGCGCAGTGAATTTTTTGGCATTGTTTAAATGAATCATGTTTTCTGGGGGTAGAGAATATGTGTAATGTCAGTACCATTCTCTACAGAGCTGCCATCAAATATTCTACTTTATGGACCAGATCCAGAGATTCAAAGACAGTGACAGCAAGGATTCCAATGTATTTGAGCAGCATGGTGGCTCAAGAGGTAGCTCTTCTGTCACACAACGCTGAGATCATTAGATCACTGAGATTACATGTTTTCCATGTGTCTTTGTTGGTTTCGTCCCACATCATGGGACGAGACCCATAGCCTGACATAGCATGTCCAAAATCATGCTAGTAGTTCATTTGGCTAATGAATAAAAAAAAATGAACGCAACTCACCAAGAGGTAAGTGAAAACAAGCAGATCGTTGGATTGCACAGATTGCGTATTGGAGCTTGCTCATGTGCAACTCGCAAACAGTCGGAAAATGCCCATTTTGCGATAGTCTGTATCCGGTCCTTTAGTTTTACGTGCTAAATATATTTGTGTAACAATTTAATTAATAATAAAACATAAAATTTTGCAATTTTACGTTTTTATTTTATTTAATTTCCACAATCATTAACCATAACATAGAGGCAGAATATTCACACATACAGTAAGTGTTACTCAGTAATAAAATTTCACAACTTTCACATCTCTCCCGAGGCCCCTGTGGATTTATATTTGACAATAACGTGTGAAAGAACCTTGTTAGTAACTGACTGGCTCTATATGAGACATCTGTGCCTCTGAAGCAGGGTGACGTTAGGGATAAGATTAAGGATCTTCCTCCCTTGAAAATGACATCAAACTAGGAAAAGAATAGCAATTAGTTCAATTAGTGAGGGCTGTTACATGCATACAGTATATTGCATACACAGGAGGATTGAAGTTTATCTGTTTATTTATTTATATGCTCATTAATTGAGTTACAGTATATGAATATTAATTGGCATTATGAAAACATATAATTTCAGTGAAATGGTTTGCAGAATAATCAATAAAAAAAATTTACATTATTTTAATTTACAGCTTACACTTTTGCATCCCAGTTTTTAAGAAGATAAGAAAAAAAAATGGATTTACATTCTGGGACTATTTAGTAATTTTTACTGAGAAATGAAGCTATGCAGGATTTTCACTGATCGCAATAAGCTGCACTATTTAATTAACCTTACCTGTCCTGCAGTTTATGGCAGTGACCTGTCTTCTTTTCTTCTGGTCACTGCAGCAACTAATTCAGCTTCTGACTGCTCTCTTCTGTGCTTCCTCAGAAGCTGCAGGGAAGATCATCACCAAAGTGGAAGGTGAATCCCTGTGGGGCTTTTAAAAAGAATCAGCACTGCCACAGATGTTCTTGATGAATTTCATAACTCTCCTGCTTCTATACAGAAACCTGCTGTCCCCAGACTAGAGCCTTGAAACACATTGAAATACAAGACTCTGTGACATAGTTTAAGTTTCCTTAAAGGGGCCAGATCAAGACTGAAGTTCCCTTTAAGTATGATCGCGTAGCGCAGTTACGCACTCCCCCAGGCACTCCACTCGAACGCACGTAATTTAGCTGATTTACAAGTTCCAAACCCTACCTTAACTTTTCCTTGTGTATCTCTGGTTGCACGTATCGCCTTGTCGTACATAACTACCTAACCCCGCCCAGACTGTACAATTTAAATGCCTCCCTCCACCTACAATGCGTATTTTCATCTTGTGTAGGGATGACACACGCTTACGTAGTTACGAATAAGTTACGTATGATCAGAGTTCTGATGCGTAACATCTGCCGTTCACATGCACAGTATGTACAAGCAGCCAAATTTACGCATGTAGCATGCGTAAATTAGCTGTCGTACTTAAGTCTGAATCTACCCCAAGGTACCCTTTGTTCAAAAACCTTTTCTGTTCACCCTTCCCTAACTCAGGCTCCTCCCAAAAATAGGGGCCAGTGATGGGGGTTGGGTAAAAACTGTAAATGCAGCGTGTAGTTGTTACATAATTTATTTATTTCAAACACACACACACACACACACACAAACAATCCCACATGCTGGGTTTAATGGCTGTTTTTAAGGCAATAAAACCCTCCTGTTTGTGAGATGAGGCTCACAGTGACCATGGATCAGGGATGCAGGATTAGGAGGAACTAGGTGCTAGAATTTTTCCGTATGATTAAGAATATCTCAATAAAATACTTTAGTAAACAAGTCATCAGTGTGCAAACTATATTTATAATACACTGTGCATTGCTAAATGAACTTGGCATTTCACAATAACATCTCATAAACCTTAATCCCACTGTACAGCTTCTTGATAAACAATTTCTGGCCATGAAACGGCAATAGAGAAGCAAAATATAGATAACTTCTTTTTAGTCAAATAAAATATAGACACGCCATGTGTATTGTATGGAAAAATACCCAGTATGTATATTAAATACAAATCCTTCATCATATGCTTCAATAATACCTCCCATACTGACATATCTCCAGGATGCCACAATTATAGTCAATGTAATTCCATATAGCCTCACATGTCCGCCTAGCTAATTCCCCTCCATACAGTCTAGCATTATACTATGTGACCAGTAAGCCTTACTTAACCAAAATGATCATATTGGGCCATATTGAGACTTCTTTACTATTGGCTACTTATACAATTCACTTGCATAAATAAGCCAAAATCTAACATATGCATGAGGGTGGCAGATATTATGGTAAGGATCTCCTGGCGTTCCCTTTGCTAGGAGATCCGTCTGACAGGAAGGCTCCACCCACGTAAGCTACATAAAATGAGCAGGGGGGGGGGCATTGAAATTTTATGGATTAGCAGTTGTACAGAAAACTGATCAGCCAGGGACACCACTTACAGTAGGGTTATGGCAGCGTAAGTGCTGCTAACTCTGCATGAGAAAAGGGAGTGACAGCGGAGTTCCCTCCCCTCTTCTGTGCCCCACTACCAGACCTCCGTGTGTACGTAAAACTCACATAGGCCTGAATCCGTTCCATAGCCTCATGCGACTCCAGATAATAATAATAATGATGATAAATATATATAGCCAAAATTGTATTCAAATATTTAATGACACTTGACAGTCCTGTAATCCCTGACTGAGTCAGAATGTGTAGGAGAGGAGTCCTAATGGTAAATCCTATCTTATAAATTAAGATTGTCAGTGACCCTATTGGAGAAAAAGTGGAAAACTTTTCTCTTCTCCACTTAGTGAATCAGGTAACCCCCCGCTGTCTACATGAAGATAGAAGGGAACAGAGGGCTGGGAGAAGCTGACAGTGCTGGCAAAATCTCCAGTGCTGGGGCTCCAGGGCAGAGATCGAAAATATGATGCAATCAGGACCCCATCATCTTTGCCTGCCATCCTCGTCCTCATCCTCTATACAGCTTGTATTTAAAATATGGGAAGGCTTTGGCATAGGGGTGGCAAGGAGGTAGTGAAGGAGGGAGTTCACAGGAGTGAACTCCCATGTCACTCTCCTCTCACATGCGGTTTTTAGGCAATATCCGTACTCATAAATCTAAGATAATTCAGGGTTGACAACTTTTAACAGCTTCCCTATGGAAGATCTCGGAAGGAAGCCATAGATGCATGCAGGGGGCGGGGCTTTATTACGCTAATTTATACAAAATGCATCATTAAGCTTCGCCCCCTTGACAACTAACTTACCCATTTTTAGCTTTAATTTGGATCGGGTGGGGCTTGATGGCACAAATTGCATAATCATGTCCCTCCCTGTCCTTAGCAACACTAGGATACCATGAAACCATGGCAGACCCATTTCATCAGGTACAATTTAATCCGCTCCTGAGCTTCCAACTGTCACTCACCTGGTTTATATGAATTAGCTGATATTTAAAAAAAAAAAACTATTTGTCTCTTCAACAAAGGTGGTTACCATAGTAACTGACAGATGGAATATGAGTAGCAGAGTATTTTGTACCCGATGGAATGGGTCATGTTGGAGGGTATGCCACAGGCCTCAAGTCCATTGCGGGAGATTTGCCAGCTCTCCCGCGATACCGGGAGAACTGTCTGAATTTCGGGAGTCTCATGGACATTCCGGGAGAGATGGCAACCCTAACATAACGTCTTCATACAGACTTGCTTCCGTCTGTACCCATGTCACGCAGGTCAGGTGTCAGACGGAATCCTGGATCAGGATTATTATTATTATTATTATTATTATTATTATTATGTGAGGACAGCAATGAAGTTTAGCAGTGGGGTCCTCGGATTGCATGAGTGAGGGGAGTGGCCTCTCCTCACTTGTGTGGAAGATTGAATCCTTGAATCCAGCAGGGATAACATATCGGATCCCCACTGCTGCACTCAGAGGTCCAGGTGTAGCGACATAGTAAGTCTGGATCTAGCCAACTACTAACTTGTATCCTGTGCCAAGTGCGTCAGTTGTTGTATAGACCAAACAACAAAATAAGGAATTAAAGGAAGGTTGGGTGAATGCTGTGAGGCATTGCTGGATTCCCAGTGATTCCAGGACAGGGTGTTTGAGAATTGGACGACAACTTCATAAAAATATTTCCAGTGTTCTTACAAATAAGAACATTTCATTGTAACTGTCATTTTTAATAGCTTCAGCTATAAAGCTCAATAGATTGTTTACAAGGAGCACAAATCAACAGTATAATGAAAGTAACTGAAAACAGGTTATAGAAGAGCAACAAATATATGTCCTAAAGAAAAAAGATCTGAAATAATAGCAACGAAGGCTTTTAAATAATAAATATCTTTTTTATTTGTATGACAAAAGATTACTGGGAAATGCTTCACGAAATGTAGGTGTTATTCTTCCAGACTTAAACCATGCTCTGGTGCACAATAAACAGTAAAGAAAAAAATATGTGTGCTTATTGCATGTGAAATCTGTAGCTGCTATTAGTTATTTTTTAGTAAAATGTTATTGCAATGTTATTCTTAGTAACAGAAGCTGTTACATCATTACATCATACACGCTTCACCTCTGCATTTATGTCTGTTGTCATTGCTTTGAAGTATTCAGTACCATGGAGACCAAATTTATCCTTCTATTTTTTCCAGAACCCTCATGTGAGGGGGGAGGTTTGCTACATAAATTCCGAGAACATTAAGCAAAAAGCAAAAAAGGAGAGTAAAATATATGTTTATGGTTTATTATGATGATATTTGTTAAAGATATATGTAAATGAGTGTATTACAAGCAAAGTAATTTTTTTTTATTATACACTGCTTCATATTCTAAGACACACTGGGTCTGATTCTCACTTGTAAATATGTGGCAGTGTTTTACCGAATTTTGCACTCAGCGTACCCTAAAATCCTGCAAAGTAAGGAAATTCCCGCTTGTGCCTTATCTACCCAATGTTCATTGAAGGTTAGTGCACAGCGTTTCAACATTTGTCAATGTACAATAAAGGTATGTTTACGCAATTTAATTTCTATGCTCAGTAGGTGCAGATATTTTGAATTACAACTGACCAAACATCTGTTAGTAAGTCCTAATGGTGACAATGGGCTGGATCTAGACTTAAAGAGGAGCTTGAACTTAAGGGCCTTGAAATTAAGGGCCTGGATCGTATTTACGCCGGGCATAAGCGTAAGATTGTTAGTTTTGCGCCCGGCAGATGTTTTTATGCGTATTTACGTTTTTTTGTAAATCAGGATCTTGCTTCCGTAACTCCATCGTAGTTACGGAGGAAGGGGCGGGGAACAATGGAGTTAGGGAATTTAGGCGGGGGAGGGAGGCTAATGAGGAGGGAGGGCAGGGGTTGCTTACTTACGCTCCCGGCCATTCATAATTACACTCGGTTATGCCGGCTGAAGTTAGGGGAGCATTCAGCCTGCGTAAGGAAGGGGCCATACGCCCGCACAGGGGGAGTGTCGGGGAAAGTAAACGCCGGTACGCGGGAGGGTCGGTGCTTAGTCGTTACGGCTGTGCGTTGTTACAAACAACGCACTGCCGTAGCTCTGGATCAAGCCCTAAGAGAGGAAAGTTACCCCTGGGCTAAACCGTGTTGATTGCAGGGGAGTCATAGTTCATCTGTTGCAAACAGTATTAGAGATGAGAGGTGATGTTTCCAATCCCAAGTCTAAATAACAGTGTGATAGTAAAGCTGGTCAGTATCTGTGTGCAGTAAGCAATTCAAAGATATATCCCTGCATGCAAAGAATACCATTAATTTGACTCCCCCTAAAATCAACATGGTTTTGCCCAGGTGTAACCTTCCTCTCTTAATTTTAGGCTCCTTCTTAAGTCTGGATCCAGCCAAATACTAGTAATCTGAATATACTAAGGAAAATGGACACGCTTTCTAGAAGGATGTCAGGAATATTTGGGCCTGGAACACATCCACAGCGCTCCTCCTCTATGTGACATCATCCATGATATCATATATAGGTGGAGCGTCATGGACTTGCATTAACAGAGGGCCAATATGCAGGGAAGTCCTCCCGATGTGCAGGGCAGTCCTCCCGATGCGCAGGGAAGCTGGATACTGCAGATACCTGCTGCTGTAGAGCTAAGGTAAGTATCAGTGGGCCCCATCTGTCTCTGAGCCTGGGACAGTAGTCCTGACTCTCCCCCTGATGCCGCCCCTGTATAACCACAATTAACTATATTTTACAATTATCTGCTCTAACTGCCAATTACATTCAGAGTCAACCATCGCTCACAAGTGGACATGATTTTGAGTTTGCACGAGCCAAAATGCTCTGGACAAACTATATTACTTTTAATCTCTCAATTCTACTCAGGCTTCAAATACCCCTTCTGTACATTTAATTACCTACTGGGTAATCCCGTGCAAAACCCACCAACCTCCATCAGTACCCAATATCTTGTATTTAAGGACAATATTGACAAGATCAGACTGTTTCCCTTCTCCACTTCATCAATTAAAATACTTCTCCATATCTTACCTTCACACACTGGCACCCTGTGCTCATTCCAACCTACAAATGAAGAGGATTACTGTATGCTGTTTTCTACTATTCCTACTCTACTGCTTGTCCTCTTGATTCTGTTCCCTCACCAATCAGTCGATGTCCATCTTCTGTACTAATTCCAATCCTAACTACAATCTGTAATCACTCACTCTCTCTCTCTTGGGGGTATATTTACAAAGGTCGATTTGGTCCAAATCGCCCAAACTCCCGGGACTTTGCAGGCGATTTTGCAATCGCCGTGTTCACTAAAGGCAAAGTCCCGGGACTTGAGCCTTTGTCCAAATCGTCAAGGCAAACATCGCTTGACAGAAATCGTCCAGCTATACAAAGCGTCGTATTCACTAAAGGTGATTTGTCTAAATCGCCTTTAGTGCGACGGCAAATCGCTGATAAAAAATGTGCATGCTGTGTGGGGTGCTTTCAATGAAAGCGCCTCACACATAACCTGAATAACACATGTCAATATATTTAGCGCAGCATGCTTGAAAGCCTTAGCCAGGCAGCGCTGATAGAACTATAACGCTCAGCATTGCTGAGCCTTGCAGTAATATCAGCATGGTAAGCCTTCTAAACATGCTGCGCTATGTGTGGTGCAAAAAAAAAACCATACAGTCACATATAAGCACAATGCACATACATTACAATACATGCCATACAGTAAAACTCAAGAAAAATGCATAATATGTCCCCCAATAATTTAATAAAAATACAGGTAAAAACCTCTTATGTGTAACATAGTCTTTAATAAAGAATAAAGAAATATTTAATACTCACCGTTAAGATGTCCTCTGTCTTGGGAAGACTTGCATGTATTACTTCCTTTCTTCTCTTGCAGAATGAAGATTCTTGTCACCTTTATTGATGATCTGGGTCTGGACATTGCTGCAGCTGTAGACGTCCCGAAGTTCCATCTCCTTCTGCACCGCTACTAATGACTATACAGTCACTAGGCAAATTTTTATAGAAATCCTGACGTCATTTGCATTGTGGGCCTCTAGTGGCCGCTCTAGTGACCGTGTAGTCATTAGTAGCGGCGCAGAAGAAGACGGAGGACATCTTAATGGTGAGTATTAAATAATTCTTTATTCTTTATTAAAGACTATGTGACACATAGGATGCTTTATACATTACAGAGTGGCCACCTGTATTTTTATTAAATTATTGGGGGACATATTATGCATTTTGAATGAGTTTTACTGTATGGCCTGCATTGTAATGTATGTGCATTGTGCTTATATGTGATTGTATGTTTTTATTTTTACACCACACACAGCGCAGCTCATTTAGAAGGCTTACCATGCTGACGCTGATATTTCTACAATGCTGAGCCTTGTAGTTCTATCAGCGCAGCCTGGCTAAGGCTTTCAAGCATGCTGCGCTTGGCTTTTGCACACAGAAAAACACGTCAAATATATTGACGTGTTTTTCAGGTTATGTATGAGGTGCTTTCATTGAAAGCATACAGCAGGCAAATTTATTTTCAGTGATTTGCCGTCGCACTAAAGGTGATTTATGTTACACTCCGTTAACATGTCTGTATTTCTGTTCTGTTATTTTACTGTTCTATTCATTTTATGCCTGCCTATTTTACTGCTATGTATCTGCCATTGCTAGCTGTGCAGCTAGCTGCACATTCCCAGCTGCAGCTATTAGCTCTGGAGGTGTGTCAGGCCCTCCTCACTGATTGGAGGAGGGTTCTTTAAATAGCTGCTGCTGGGATCTGCACACCGTCGGTTATAGCGTCTGGTCCTTGCTTTATGCTCGCTGACATCATGTGCCTGATAAGTGCTTTTTGCTCTTGCTACCCTGTTACCCTGTTTCCCAGTGTTACCCCTTGCCTGGTTATACCTCTCTTCGTTGTCGGTTGTACCCTCTGTGTGGTAAGGTGCGCAGCGTGAGTGGCTTGCTGCTCTCGCCGGCGGCCTCTGTCCTGGACAGGTCCGGTCTCCATTCCACTTGCTGGTTTGAGTGTTGCGTGCATACCATCCTGCATTGCCCCGACTGTTCAGGCGTGTGTGTGTCATCTACCACAGTTGCTTATTGCCTCCTGCTTGTGTCATCTGCAG
>WWET01002287.1:167503-179065 GCA_011038615.1 Limnodynastes dumerilii
TGTTTCCTGGAACCTGACTTAAGAAATCTAAACAATAACCCATGTTTATAATGTTTAGCACCCATCTGTCAGAGATTGATGAGTTCCATCTCTCTCAAAATTTTAAAAGTCTTCCCCCTACTGGAAGAGGCTGCCCTGCCCTGCGGAAAACTTTTTAAATGAAGACACTCCTTCCTTCCTTCTTTTGGCCTCAAAAAATTTGCCTAGTAGTTACCTTGCCTTCCTCTTAAATAACTTCTACCTGGTCTGTAAGACCTAACCTCCTTAAATGTAGAAGATGACGCCCTAGGCTGCCTAGAGAAAAATAGTTTCTTAGCCGGGTTTTCCTGAGGCAGCCAGTTGGAATTACCCCCAGAAGATTTGGAGATTATGTCATCCAACTTGCTGCCAAACAGGAATTCTCCTGAATAAGGAAGGGATAGCATTCTATTCTTTAAATGAGTATTAGCCAGCCAGGGTTTTAACCAAAGGGCCCTTCTGGAGACTAAAATATTGGCGCTGGCCCTGGCTGCAAGTTTGACAGAGTCTGAGGAATACTATATACTGTGACAGAGACAGCATATCTCCACATGGGAGTAATGTGGAGAATCCTGACCAGGTTTTAGAACTACAGCAGGGACACTGGTGTGGTCAGGCTTGGGCTAATCAACAGCACTTGTGCTCTCCTGATATCAGTGTTTCAGAGAGAGAGAGGGTCAGGACTCTTGACGGTGGAATAGCTGCCCAAGGGTTGGGGTATGATAGGGACCACTGGAACAACTAAAGAGTCGTGAGAACTTTACTGTGACACCTATGCTGCACTGTAAGAACAACTTGCTGTTGGTGATGTTGCTGACCTGTTATGATGTCCACTGCTATGGATTATTACCTGTTAATATGGTTTCTTTGACTCCATCATGTCAGCATACTTCCGGGTATTAGATCCCTCCCTGGAGCCAGACAGGAACAAAGAAGACACCACCGGTATAAGAGGCCTCCCACCTCCTGCTTCAGTGTCTTCCTACTCCAAAAGCTAAGATAAACTTGAGAATTATACATAACAAATACAACAATATATGGGATGGGAAGTATGTACTGACATGATGGAGTCAAAGAAACTATATTAACAGGTAATAATCTGTTGTTTCTTTATCCTCCGTCATGTCAGCATACTTCCGGGTCATACCAAAGCAGTATACCCTAGGGCTGGAAATTATAATAATTAAATAATATTAATTCCTACGTTAAGTTAAACTATAGCACTTAGCACTCGTCTACCAAAACTGGCATCCGCTGAAGAAAAGACATCTATTTTATAGTGTTTGCAAAAAGTATTAATTGATGCCCATCCAGCCGCTTTGCAAATTTCCGATATGGAGGCTGCCTCTTTTGCAGCCCATTACGTTGCCATGGCCCTGGTTGAATGTGCTCTTAAACCTATAGGTGGAGATTGTTTTTTTATCTCATATGCCTTAATTATGCAAGATCTAATCCATCTGGCTAACGTATTTTTGGAAGCTGCTGCTCCTTTTTTTATTCCTTCAGTCAGTATAAACAGTTGATTAGTTTTGCGAATTTCTTTCGTTCTTTGTACATAAACTAAAAAGTGCTCTTACTAAGTCCAGTGTATGGAATTTTTCTTCTTTTGAATTACTCGGTTTAGGGCATAGTGAAGGCAAACATATTTCTTGGTTTAGATGGAAATGCGATACTACTTTGGGCAGAAAATCTGGTTTGGTTCTAAGAACCACCTTGTTAGGAAAAAAGTTAAAATATGGTTCTTTAACCCAAAGAGCCTGAAGCTCTGAGATGCGCCTTGCTGAAGTAATTGCCACCAGAAATATTACTTTAAGACTTAACAGTGACAGGCTAATATCTGTAAGTGGTTCAAAAGGCGGTTCGGTCAAGGCCTCCAGGACTAAATTAAGGTCCCACGGTGCTAAAGGTTTTTTTATTTGTGGTGTTATTTTCTTTGCCGCCTGTAGAAACCTTATTATAAATTTGTTTTCGGCTAGTTTCCTATCCAACATAGCACTCAGGGCTGATATCTGGACTTTTAAAGATCCTACTGCCAAACCCTTATCTAACCCTTCCTGCAGAAAGTCAAGTATAACAGGAATTGATGCCTCTGATACTGCGGCTTTTTCTGACCATATTAGGAATATTTTCCAAATTCTCCAATAAGTCTTACATGTAGACTGTAGGGTATTTACCACTTTCTGTGAGAATCCTTGTTTTATTAGGTTCTTCCTTTCAACAGCCAAGCAGCTAATTTTAGAGATCTTGGATTTGGATGAAGCATTCCTTCCTGTGACAGAAGATCTGGGGTTACTGGCAGCATCCAAGGTTTTTCTATTGCTATGCTTAATAGAGTAGGAAACCACGGCCTTCTTGGCTAATGTGGTATGATTGCTATCACCGTTATCTTCTCCATTTCCAATTTCCTTAGAACTCTGGGTATCATTGCCACCGGCGGAAATATGTACCCTATTCTGAAATTCCATGGTACCCCTAGGGCATCTACTGCCAGTGCCTGAGGTTCCCGGTACCTGGAAAAGTAGGCTGGAACTTGATTGTTGCTGGCTGACGCCATCAAGTCTATTTGGGGCGTTCCCCATTTCTGTACAATTTGTTCGAACACCCTTCTGTTCAGACACCACTCTGTTTGATTGATTGCGTGCCTGCTTAGAAAATCTGCTGCTACATTGTTTTTGCCTGCTATGTACACTGCTGTTAGTCCTTTTAAATATTTCTCTGCCCAACACATGAGTTTTTTTGTTTCTCCTGCTAAAGGTGCACTTTTCGTTCCACCTTGGCGATTTATGTGTGACACAACTGAGGTGTTGTCTGTTTGTATTAACACCGTTTGCCCTTGTACCTGAGTTTGCAAGCGTTTTAACGCTTTTGAAACTGCTTTTAATTCTTTCAGATTTGAGTGGGCTTGAAGATCTCTTCTTGACCACACTCCTTGTATAAGGTGATGTCCGCACACTGCTCCCCAACCGTGACTGCTTGTGTCTGTTGTTACTACTAAAGGGCGAGAAGGTGCGAAAGAGGAACCATTTTTGAGTCTTACTTTGTTTGTCCACCAATTTAGTGATCTTCGAATCTCTAATGACAGCCTTATCTTTTGTTTCATATTTTTTGGGTCTTTGTCCCATTGCATAAGGAACCCTGTTTGTAATGGTCTCATGTGCGCCCTTGACCATGGAATAACTTCCAATGCTGCCGACATTAGACCCAGTACTTTTAGGCATTCCTCTGTGGTTATATAATTTTTTACTTGTACCTTTTGTACTTCTGTAATCAATTTTGACGTTCTTTCCATCGTTAGACTGACTGTCATTTCTTTTGTATTGATTATAACTCCGAGGTATTTGATCTTTGTAGTTGGTAACAAATGACTCTTTAGATTGTTTATTAACCATCCATGGTTCTGTAGTATTTGAATTACTCTGTGTGTTGATCTGTGAGCTTGCTCTTCTGAGTCTGCTGCTATTAGTAAGTCGTTCAGATAGGGCCATATTAAACATTTTTCTAGTCTGATTTTCTCTATTATTGTGATAAGTATTTTTGAGAACGTCCTTGGAGACGTGGCCAGCCCGAACGGAAGCACTCTGAATTGAAAATGTCTTCCGAAAATGTTGAACCTTAGAAATCTTTGGTGACTGTGACAAATTGGTATATGTAGGTAGGCATCTTTTAGGTCTATGGAGGTTAAAAACATTCCTTGGCGAAGAATGAGGATTACCGACTTTATTGATTCCATCCTGAATGTTTTTATTTTTATATATTTGTTCAGGTTTCTCAGATCTAAAATGGTTCGGAACCCTCCTGTTGCTTTTGTAACTACGAAAAAACTTTTGGTACCTCTATCACCACTTGTTGCTGTATCATTAGTGACAGGCTTTCCCGTAATGCTCTCCGTTCTTTTATATTTGCTGGTATTGGGGACTTCGTAAATAGATGACCTGGATGTTCCAGAAATTCTATTTTGTATCCCTCCACAATTACATTTAGTGCCCATTTGTCTGTAATTGAACTTCGCCAAGTTGTATAGAACCTCATGAGTCTTCCTCCTACTTCCATACTTGGGCTGGCCACCCTCACTTCATTGTGACATCTGCCTGAATGTCGTTTTAATATCGCGTCCTCTTTGTCCTCGAAAAGTAGATTTTGTCGAAAAATATTGGCCTCTCCTGAATCCTCTACCCGGCCTATATTGCTTTGCTTCTCTGAAGTCTGTAGTATATCCCTTATTCGGTCTGTTTTGGAAATTCCTTTTGAATTTCTCTTGTGGCAGCCACGTAGATTTACCCCCAGGCATTTTGGTTATTATCTCGTCCAGTTTCTGACCAAATAAAAATTCACCTTGAAAAGGTAACGCTAATAGCTTGTTTTTGGAATGAACATCAGCAATCCACGGTCTTAGCCATAGGGCTCTTCTTACACCTGCCGCCGTTGCTCCTGATTTGGCCGCCATTCTCACTAGATCCATAGAGGATTCGCACATAAAATCAATAGCCAGTTGTATAGTATGAAGTTGTTTAAGTAGATCTTCTCTCTTCACTCCATCTATTATATCATTTTCGAGTGAATTACACCAGCTCCTAGTTATGCGGGAAGTGATGGTTGTTGCCGCTGCTGCCTTTAGTGCTACACCTGCAACTGCATGCTGCTTTTTCAACCCCACATCCATTTTCTTCTCCATTGGATCTTTAAAGGCTGAAACATCGTCACACGGTAACATAGTTTTCTTACCCAGTCTGGAGATTGCGGCGTCCACTACTGGCGGATCCTCCCATTTTTTCACTTGTGTCCGGGGAAAAGGATACATTTTATTTATGCGTCCTGTGGCTGACCACCTTTTTCCGGATGCTTCCACTCTTCTGTTACCAGATTAGTTAATGCCTGCGATAATGGAAAAAATCTTTCTTTTTTCTTGGTTTCTTCAAATAGCAAATCTTGCAGTTTCACTTCTTGTTTGTCTTCCTCTATATTCAGTGCTTTATTAATTAACTTAAGCAGGTCATCAACCAAATCTACATTAAATGTTTCTTCAGACTTAGTTTTTTCTTCCTTATCTTCAGATACTTCAGACTCATTAGACATACAAGACCCTTGTTCTGGTTCAGACTCTTCTGACGCATCACTTACAATAGGCCTCGCTCTTTTCCTGGAAAACTTTTTTAAATCTTCCTTAGTCAGGAAAGTTTGTGACAATGAGTCCCTCATTAGCTCCACTAACTCTAGCATTTGTGCGGTTGGTTGTTTTTTCTGTTTTGAAGAGCATGATGAGCATGTTAATCCCTTTGTACCTTCTGACAAAGGTTCTTCGCATAGTGTACAATTTTCTAGGTGTTTCTTTTTATACTTTGTTTTCAATGGTACCTCCTTTTCTGGCCTAAATAAAAGAATATTTCTACCTTACTAACTACAAAAAAATAAAGTTTCTAAAAATAGGAATAGAGCTTACCCCAATTTTTTTTGTCTGCGGTCGCTTATCCTCGGATGCACTGTGCACCGACATTTCCACAAGCGCTTTATACAGGCACTAGAATCAAGCAATGCAGTTCTAGTTACCATTAATTCATAATTGGCTTGTATAACAAAGGAACATAGCGTACCTGTTATAGCCAAAGCCAGTGATTCAAGTTCTAATTGATAGTAATCCAGCACTAAAAGAATGTAATAAGCCATTTAGCATATGAATCCCAGCATATGGAAAAGGTAACAGCAGATACTTGCATTTTGCTGAGTTTGGATCCTGGTATCTGTCGCAATCAGCGTTCTCATACCCACAGTGGACATAGATGCACGTGTAGCTTCCCTTTAAATAAGTCTCCACTTGATTACATAATTTCCTCCGCTTTCCTGCCTGGATTAACGCGAGGACTACAACAAAATGGCGGCGCCCATAGCGGGGGACATCGCCATATAATCATATTTCTCCTCTACCCACCCTCGATAACATAGGGGCGGGTATTAGGAATAGTGCGCGCCAACACTATAGAGGCTGACCAGGCCTTCACTCTCCGTCTGACGGCCGAAGCTCGACGGGAGGAGCAGACACCATGCGGTTTACACGGGGACTCCCTGCAAGAATAAGGTACCTACACTACATACGATCCCTCTCTGGCTCCGACAGGAATAAAAAAGACACTGAAGCAGGAGGCCTCTTATACCGGTGGTGTCTTCTTTGTTCCTGTCTGGCTCCAGGGAGGGATCTAATACCCGGAAGTATGCTGACATGACGGAGGATAAAGAAATAAGAGTTTTACATATGGTGCCCAGAAACATGGGACACATCTCAGCTGGAAACTATACAGCACATAGAACCCTGGGTAAGACAGCTACAGTATCAGTGTTTTAAAAAATGACAAGTTGTGTTTAAAGTATACATTGTGCAGCTGGCCTGGGGCCAGAAAGGTGGTGTGCTTAATAAACTGTTTAACCCAGTTTTGTTGTGCCTGTGGTGGAGGACAGGGCAACTTGGGGTTAATGAGAGTTGTGTGAAAAGCTGCCTTAAAGGGTTACCATATCATTAGCAAATTGTTTGCAGTCTTGTGTTAAAAGTGGCCAGTAAAGCAGACAGGTGTCAGGTAACACTGTCTGGTGAGACTGGCATATTATATTAAGCCTCCTAAGTTTACCCTTAAAGGGGAAGTACAGGGTAACATAAAACAGGGTAAAAGTTATCTGAGATGGCTGCTGGACAGCAAGCCCAATTACAGGGCCAACAAGCTCAGGTCCAGATGATATCTGAAGCAGTTGCCAGACAGCAAGCCCTGGCTGCCGGAAAGCAAACCCAATTACAGAGCCAACAAGCTCAGGTTCAGGTGATGTATGAAGAGCTTAAAGAGCTGAGGAAAGGTGGGCAGGAGTGCAAGAGGCTCACTCCAGCTGATGATGTTGAGGCCTTCCTCTGCACATTTGAGTGCATGGCCACGCGATTGGAATGGCCTGAAAAGGAATGGTCTGACAAGCTGGCTCCTTGTTTGACAGGGGATGCACAGAGAGTCTATGTGGATATGTCTATGGCCCAGTCACGTTCCTACCCTGACCTTAAGAAGGCTATGCAAGACAGAATTGGAGTGATGGGCCCCAGCAACGCCCAAGAATTCCATGACTGGTGGCTGGAAGGTTCTGAGCCTCTCAGGATTCAGCTGGCCAAACTTGCCCAGCTGGCTAACGCTTGGTTGCAGCTGAGTAAAAACTCGGCAGCACAAATTGTGGAGAGAGTTGCACTAGACCAGGCTACGCGGGTGTTAGACCGCTCAGTGCAGCCGTGGGCCTTTCAGACTGATCCACAGACATATGAGGAGCTGGCAGTGGTTAATGAGCAGCACCTGACCCTGGGGAAAGTGAGTAAAGTCAGGACAGGATTTGTACCAGTACCAAAGCCCCAAACTCAGGTCCCAGTCATCAAGCCAAAGGCCCCGCCTCCCATAGTGTACTTTGAGTACGGTGAACCTGGTCACGTGCGGAAGGACTGCTCAAAACGGGGAGAGCCGATAGATTGCAGTGCGGGAAAGGCGGCTCGACCGATGGTCAGCATGGTGGCTGCGTGTGTTTCCCAGGCGAAGCCCACCCTCTTCCGGATACTGGCACAGTTGGAGGGCCGAGAGATCCGGGCACTGGTGGATACTGGTAGTGAGCTCACCATGGTCACGGCCAACCTGGTTTCTCCAGGTGCCGACAAGGTCCTGCCTCCTGTCTGAGTGATGTGTGTCCATGGCGACGTTGAGGAGTGCCCACGCGTGTACTTACCCCTGACCTTACAAGGCCGGCCATTGAAGGTGGTGGCTGCAGTGACATCCCGGCTTCCTTATTCACTAATCCTGGGCCGTGACTTCCCGTTGCTGCAGGAACTGGTTACATGGCATAACACTGACAAACAGTCAGCCGCTGAGCCGTGTCACAAGCCAGGGATCAGAGACTACCAAAGCTTGGAATCCGGGAGAACTAATGCAGCTACCGAACTACCCCAGGAAACTGACTCTGAGGCCCAATGGAACCCTGTTGGTGAGAAAATATCATTGCAGGACTTTGGGCGAGACCAATGCGACAATAGCAATCTGGCACAGGCCTTTGAGACTGTAAAAGTGGTTAATGAAAGAGTGATTGCTGTTTTACCATCTGAGGGTGTGCCATATTTTATGTTGAAAAATGATTTGCTATATCGTGTTACTACTTTCCAGGGAAAAGAGTAGAACAATTGTTAGTTCCCTGAAAACTTGAGCGGTTGGTGTTAGATGCCGCACATGCACATTTGTGGGGAAGCCATTTAGGGGAGGAGAAAACACTCCAACGTATACAGTTGAGGTTCTTTTGGCCAAACATCTATGCTTCAATCAAGAGGTATTGTCAGGAATGACCAGTGTGCCAGAAGACAGACCCTCGGCCAGAATTTAGGGTTCCACTGGTACCCCTCCCTATCATTCCTGTGCCTTTTTAAACAAATTGGTACGGATCGGATAGGTAGGGGTCGTTTTGAAGTCTCTAAGGGAACATGGGTTTACCGCCAACCCTGAGAAATCTGCCATTGGTATGATAGAAGACAAATATTTGGGGTACATTGTGGGCAGGGGACAGCTTAAACCTCAGCATAGCAAGATAGAAGCGGTTCTCGCTTGGCCCAAAACCCAAATGTAAGTCGCAACTTAGAACATTTCTTGGTCTAGCGAGGTATTATTACAGGCTCATATGTGATTTTGCCACTAGAGCGGCTCCACTATCCGAATGTCTTAAAAAAAAGTCTCCAGACAAAATAACGTGGTCCAGGCTAGTGGACACGCTTGGCAAGACTTAAGAAGAGCTTTATGTACAGAGCCTGTCTTTTACAAAACTTGTGTTGCAGACAGATGCCTCTAGGACAAAATTAGGGGCAGTCCTTTCACAGGAGGTAGATGGTGAGGAGAAGCTGGTACTCTATCTTAGCCGTAAATTACTTCCCAGAGAGCGCAAGTATTCAACTGTAGAACAGGAGTGCTTGGCAATTAAATAGGCAGTGGAGTCCTTAAAATATTATTTGTTGGGATGGAAGACCATGCTCCCTTGAAATGGATGCATACAAACAAAGAGGTGAATGCTCGTGTGACCCATTGGTTTTTGACCTTACAGCCATTTAAGTTTGAGGTGTGGCATCGTCCGGGGAAACAGCACCTCAATGCGGATGCGGATGCCCTTTCCAGGAGATTTGTAGGTCCTAATCTACCAAACAACCATATGGTGAAGCTAGGGGAGGAGGAAGAGGGCAAGGGGGCGAGGTGGAAAGCTCGCCTGAATATTTGTTACCTTCAACCACCCTGGTTGAAGCTAAGGGGGAGGAGTGTGATAGAGACAGCATATCTCCACATGAGAGTAATGTGAAGTGTGACAGAGACAGCATATCTCCACATGGGAGTAATGTGGAGAATCCTGACCAGGTTTTAGAGCTACAGCAGGGAGACTGGTGTGGTCAGGCTTGGGCTAATCAACAGCACTTGTGCTCTCCTGAAGTGTTTCAGAGACAGAGGGTCAGGACTCTTGATGGGTCAATACAGAGAACTTTCAAAGGAACTTTTTACCCCAAGGACTGTATGCAGGACACGGGGGCACCCACTAAGGTTAGAGGAAAAGGTGTTTCACAACCAGCAAAGGAAAGGGTTCTTCACAGTAAGGGCAGTCAGGATGAGGAATTCACTGCCAGAAAAGGTTGTGATGGCAGTTTCACTTGATATGTTTAAGAAAGGATTAGATACATTTTTAGCAGAAAAGGACATCGAGGGTTATCAGGACCGCTAATTTAAATGAAGCACAGTAGTGGAGCCAGGGAGAAATAGGACGGTTATCTTGGGTCAGCAGGGATTTTTACTTATTTATTTTTTCTGATTGCAACAGTTTGGAGGTTGCTTCATATGGATTAACTTCAATTATAGAGATAGGGATCGCAGGAGATCCAAAATAGGTTGATGGACTGGTATCTTTTTTCAACCTCATGAACTATGTAACTATGTAAAGAAGTCTCACAAAAAAATTCAACTGCAAGCAAGATGTTCTGTACAGATTTCAATAAATCTCCTCTCTTAATGCCTTCTACGAGATTGGTCTCCAGCTCTCCACACCAGACTCTCAAGACTCTGGAGGTGACCACCGAGGCCATAGCTGGTCTAAAGGCTGCACCAATAAGAGCCTGCTGCTTTCTAAGCCCCCCTTCTACACGTCTATCCATAGTATCTTTAAATGTGTTAGAAAGTCCAGGGGTAAAGTGGTTTTCTGTGATAGCCTGGTTACCGCCGCGTCCACCATTTCTTAAAAACCTCCTGGGGAAAGGAATATATCTTAGCCAATTTGAAAGAAGCAGATTTCTTATCGGTGCCTTTCCACTCCTCCGCTACTAAATCCCTAAGGACCTGGGACACGGGGAACAGTCTGGATTTCTTCTTAGACTCTGAAAATAATAAGTCCTGTAGTTGCAGATATTGCTTTGCCTCCTGGATATTTAAAGATTTGTGGATCAATTTAAGCAGATTGTCCACCAGATCTGGACTGAAGGTAGCAATACTTTCAAACCTAACAGAGCCTTCCTCTGACGACACAGATATATCCGAGGTATCTTTAATCAATCCATCCACAGATTCACTTGAATCATCGCTGATCACTGCTCTACTTCTTTCCAGGGAGAGCTTTTTAAAATCTTCTTTGGTCCCGAAAGAGTCCGATAATGCTACTTTAAGTTGTTGTACTAGGTCTGACATTTGGGATGCCTGCGGCTGCTGCTCCTTAGCTAGACATGTTGTACAAACATTCCCTTAAGTATTTTCAGGGAGGACTATGTCATAGAAAACACATTTAATAACTGTAACCTTTTTAACCTTAGGCCTAACATTCAAAGACATTTTGCTGGACTCAGATCTACAACAAAAATAAATATCACACTAACTATGTTGCATATAATAATTAAAAAGGTGTGAAAAAATAATAGGGATTTCTCCCCCAGGGCTTACCCAGACTTTCTGGGCTGGGACCTCTTCTCTTTCATGCTCACGGTGAAGCTGTAAGAAGAAAACCGGACTTCTGCCTCAGCTGCCAATGAAAACAGCCCAGAAGTGAGCAGGACTGCCTGTTCTTAAGGAACGCCGCTGTCTGACTTCAAGCGTACGTTTTGTAGCGTCACTGTAGCCCAGTGTCTTATGGATGAACCTGGGCTACAACAAAATGGCGGTGGGTCTTTCTTCTAGCATGTTCTTCTAGTGATGTCACACACGTCGGCGCAGGAATAGCGACGGCGGACCCGGATGGGATGAGAGCGCACCAGAGACGCTGTCCCTGGGCCTCCTTCCCCCACCTGGATCGCAGAGCACCGGCGGGGGAAGCTTCCGACAGTGCAAGGATTGTATAAGTAAGATCTGCTCCTTTTTTCCTGTGGAGCTCCAAGAAGGGAATTAACCCATTATATCTGTGCTGCCATGGGGAGGAGCAGGAAAATATCATTACATGCCACTGCCATACTGACAGCGTGTAACACAAATATAGGACACATCACTGTTTATGGTCCAAAACCTCCTCTGAAGAAATTTATAAAACTGTATGTTTGAGTAG